>JAEQML010075589.1:0-13765 GCA_016904865.1 Pissodes strobi
AAATTGGTGACATTGAAAAAGGAAGCACGCCAAAAACAATTATCAACTGAGACAGGCGCGAAATCCAAAAATCGGCCAAAGTCTGCTAAAGCTGCCGAAGCTGTGTTGGCTGGGGAAAAGACCAGCCTTGAAGGGAGTCAGCTACAAATTAGAAAAACGCTAGCAGAACGATTGAAAGCCGAGGTAGTTGACAAAGTTCAGAAATAAATATATTTTGTTCATATTTGATATGGTTCTATATTCTATATACTTACTACTTACTATACTACATAGTGTGTCCTAGGATTATTCCAGAGGAATGGCAAAATTTTATAGTTTGAGTTTCATAGGAGACAATTCTGACTTTTTTTTAAATATTTGTTATAGTAAAAACATTGTATGCGCGTTTTCTTTTTGTATAGTATTTAAAAAAAAATGAAAAGGAGCATCAAATTTCATATTTCCCCAAACCTTTAGCAATACAACATTCAAACATTGAAAAAAAAATACAAAATAACTCTCTACAGATATAAATTTTCATGTATGTTTGAACTGCTCAAACATACATGAACCGGAAGAGCTCTTTGAATTGTATAATTGCTTATGATGTATGTTATTTAGGTATGCGTGAAACCAAGCCGAACTAGACCTACATTTAACATGCCTATTGAAGTCACATTAGCAGAAAGCAGAAGTACAATATGTTTTCTATAATTCTAATAACATTATGTAACTTGCACCTAAATCGAGAATCATCTGTATGCACAATAAAGATAAATCTTTGATTAGAAAGCATTACATATGTGGTAGATGTGGTCCGCCTGCATCGCCCCGGTGAAATACCACCACATTGGTTTAGGTGGCGTGAAATGACCTCTGGTTCATACGTCACCATGCCTTTATGATCCGGTTCCCATGGTAAAAAAATGAGATATTGCATGATGGCGCCTCCCAGATCAAAATACTCCGAAGGTAAAATAGCATCCCATTCGGATCTCCGGGTTGAAGCTAGCCCGGAGGGATCATCAGGCCTGCGTCTCCAATATAGAAAATTAACTGCGGTTGGACTTCGGCAACATAAGAGGCATCAACACAAATGTTAACCTCATATTTTAGCTCTGAAAAAAGTGAAATCAAGCACTACACATGTTCACTTGAATATACCCGGATATGACCTTTATTCCCGGACATAACTCTCTGTCTTTATACAAGACGATTTATGTTGTTAACGAGAAGAAACATACGAACCAAAGCACTTCGATGTCAAATTAAGCACAGGTCGAGCAACCAAATTCATTTGTTGCCTGTATAGACCATCTAGTGAACACCAATATAAACGGCTTTCCTCAAATCTTGGCAATGAAATTGATTTTCTGCAGATCAACTATCCAACGGCAGAAATTGTCATAGTAGGAGACTTCAACGTACATAACATCGACTGGTTGAAACAACGATTAAGGAAGCCGAAATTTTTGTTATAAGTCACGCACTTACTCAGCTGGTTGACGAACCTACCGGGATCCTTGAGCGTCAAAAAGACTTTGCTAGCCTCCTGGATCTATTCTTAACAACTAATCCTGGCATATATACAGTAACTGTCCAACCTCCGTTGGGCTCATTAGACCACAATCTTATCTCCGCAACGTGAACTTGCTATCGAAGCACAGGAGCCACAGGTACCCCGAAAGGTTTGGCACTACAAATCTGCAAAGTGGCGTGATCTTCGCGAGTTTTATCTTTTTTTTCCTTGGAAAGATGTCTGCTTCAGGAATCAAAATACCCTGAATCCGTTGATGAGATAACTCAAGTTATAATCCTTGCTGGTATGGAAGCTTCCATCCCCTCTTCTATGAAACGTATCTCAAACAGTAAACCATGGTTTGGGAAAAACTGCTCAAGAGCAGTCAATGCTAAAAAATGCCGCCTACCGCAGATGGCGCCGGTATCCGACAGCCGAAGATCGAAATACATTCATCACGACTAGAAACCAGTGTAAGCGGACCATTGGCGAGAGCAAGGAGGGATATGACGAGCAGATCAAGAATAAGCTGTCCTGACGGATCAAGATCCTTTTGGTCAGTTGCCAAAGCTGTCACTCATGGTTTCTCAAAGACGTCAATCCCACGCACTGACCAAAGATGGGAACATTCTTGCTGAAATGTTTGCATCAAATTCTACCTCAAATTCTCAAGGAGAGACTCCCTCCTCAACCATCCCGAGAGTGAATTCATCAATGTCAGGTCTGGTATTTCGTGAACGCGAAGTGAAACGAATACTTAAAAGCCTTATCAACGCAAACAAAAGGTTTCAAAATTCCATCACCTCACCAAAAACATATCCAGGCGCAGATGTCTTCTCGGACCACAATCTATTAGTTGCAAATGTCAACATACGATTCAAAATAATTCGTAAGAAAATGATTCCTAAAAAGGACATAAGACTATTGAAAGAAAATTGAAAGAAAATAACATCCAGGAAAATGTCAAAGAAGAGCTTAATGAAAACTTCGCCAAAATAGCTGAAAACTACACCAACGACATAGAAGAACAATCGAATGAAATGAAGACATCTATTACCACACTAACATGTGAAAATCTGAAATCAAAAAAGGAAAAGAAACAAGAATGGATGAATATTGAAGATGATGGAGGAACGACGAAAACTCAAAGATAGAAATGTCAATGAATACAATAAACTCCACAAGAATATACTACGGAAAATAAAGGAAGCAAAAGAGATGTGGCTAACTGAAAGGTGTATGGAAATTGAAACTTTTCAACAAAAACATGACGACTTCCACATGCACAAAAATATTAAAGAGATGCAGAACGAGCAGATGCAGGCATAATTCTAGAGAACGCAATACCGGCATATATAGAGAACGAGGGCCAGCTTTTGACCAGGATTGAGACCAGACTGGAAAGATGGAAGGAATATATGCAAGAACTATTCGAAGATACAATAAGAACACCACCCGAAATAAACAACCCCTATGGCCCAGAAATAACAAATGAAGAAGTTGAAAACGACTTAAAGATAGGAAATCGCCAGGACCCGATGATGTGCATGGGGAAATTTTGAAACTACTAGAGGCATCCCAAATCACAACTCTTACCAAGCTATATTTAATAACATATATGAGACTGGACACTTACCAAAGGACTGGCTGCTATCAATATTCATCCCAATTCCTAAAAAAACCAACGCCAGGAAATGCGAAGACCACAGATTAATTAGTTTAATGAGCCACGCACTTAAAGTACTCCTAAATATCATTCACTCTCGCATTTACACCAACTTAGAACACCTGAGTGAAGTGCAATTTGGATTCAGAGCGGGCCTTGGAACAAGAGAAGCACTCTCCAGCTTGCAAGTACTAATACAAAGAGCGAGTGATGTCAAATGCGACGTATTTACATGTTTCATTGACTTCGAAAAGGCATTTGACAGAGTGCCGCACGCGAAACTAATTGACATTCTAAAAACATCGGGAATTGATGGTAAGGATATAAGACTAATCTCAAACCTATATATCCAACAAAAAGCAACAGTGCGCCTCGAAAACGAACTGTCTAATATCTTTGCAGTCGGAAAGGGAGTTCGGCAGGGATGCATTCTTTCACCGGCATTGCTCAATATATATTCCGAAAATCTCTTTAGAGAAGCCTTGGATGAATCAGAGGACGGTATTACAATAAATGGTCAACTTATCAATAATATTAGATATGCAGATGACACCGTACTGCTGGCAGATAGTGCGGAGGGTCTCCAGAGATTGATAGATAATATTGTAGAAGCAAGCAACGAATACGGACTAAATCTAAACTCTAAAAAGACTAAAGTAATGATCATCAGTAAGAAGATCAACATAAACGCTCAATTTACGGTAAACGATAGACCATTGGAAAGAGTAGGGAAAATATGCTTTCGGCCTGCAATATCAGTGATACATGGGATCATAGTTATGAAATAAGAACTCGAATTGAAAAAGCCAGAAGAGCTTTTAACCGCCTTAAGAAATTCTTTCGTAACCTCTATCTTAATATTAATATATGCATAAGAATTCTCAGATGCTACGTCTTTAGTGTTCTCCTCTATAGAGTCTCTGGAGCCTTACCGAGGCTGCCACCAAACGCTTAGAGGCATTCGATATGTGGTGCTGCCGACGCATGCTACGGGCTCATACACATACCATACAACTAACATCACAATTCTCAAGAGGCTCAGAAAAGACAAGGAAATTATTACTACCGTAAAGAACAGAAAACTGGCCTACTTTGGCCACATTATACGTAATGATAAGTACCGACTTCTACAATTAATCCTACAAGGCAAGATTGAGGGCAAGCGAGGCCCTGGACGCAGGCGGATATCCTGGCTGGCCAATCTTAGAAAATGGACTGGCCTAACATCAACTGACTTATTCCGAGCTGCAGTGAATAGGATAAGATGGGCCAACGTGGTCGCCAACATCATAAGAAGATATACACCCTTAGAAGAAGAAGAAAAGCCTAGACACTAACAAGGTCACATGACCGGATGACGTTCCAGCATTAGTGCTTAAGAAATGTGCGTCCGCAAGTACAGATCAACGGGAGATCTCCTGACTTACGTGACCTACCTGTATACCAAAGCCACCGAGAGCTACGGCGAATCTCGTGCAGTGGCTCTCGACATATCCAAATAATTTGATGGGATTTGTAAAGCAAAATGACAGCATTCGGACTACCACCAGCACTGCTTCTATGGCTTTCCAATTTCTTAAGGGATCGAAGCATCCTAGTTGGTATCGATGGACATCTTCCGGAGGAATTTGAAATCAATGCCGGAGTTTATCAATGGTGTATATTATCTCTCACACTGTTCCTGCTCTATATCAACGACCTCTTAGAAAGGACAAACAATGCTTTTTACAGCTTTGCAGACGACAGCGCTCTTATATCCTCTCATTCATGCCGCGGACTCGAATGACCGCTGCTCGTTCCCAACGCGAGCGAGAAAACCAGATTGCTGCCATCAACGAGGATATGAGCGCCATCGTGGAATGGGGTGAGGAAAACAATGTCCATTTTAACGCAGTAAAGACTCAAGCAGCTGTCTTCTTATCAATGACAGGACAAACACTGACTCTGGCCTCATCCATAAGCTTGCTGGACATCAACGCAGAAAACAATGTCTTGGCGTAATCACGTCACCAAAATCGTCAAGACAGCAGCACAAAGGTAGGAGCACCCTATAGAGCAAAAAAGTTATATACACCTCATCAACCCTTACTGCTCTATAAGCCCCAGATAAGACCATCTCTGGAATACTGTTCCCATGTGTGGAGCTCAGCACCCCAACATTTGCTCAAGATATTAGATTCCATACAAAGGAGAGCAGTCAGTCTTGTGGATGACCCACAGTTGACTAAAGGTCATAGCCTTGAACATCGAAGAGAAGTGTCGGACCTATCTCTTTACTATCGACACTACTACGGAAGGTGTTCGAACGAGCTGGTACTTATGATTCCGCCTAGAGTTGTGCCAAACAGAAACACCCGTCAAACACATGCGGCTCATGAACATACGATTCAGTTGCGAACACCTATTGCGGGACTCCTTTGTCTGAAGAACTGCCTCGCTTTGGAATGGATTTCTGAGTAACGTCTTTTCCAAAAATTACAACCTACAGCGCTTCAAGTCCAACGTCCACAGTCTTCTCCGCACACGCACCGCTCGATGAGTGGTATAGGATTTTCCTTTGGTTTATATATTGTGTCGTATATATTTTGAAAAAATTAGAAAATTATTGTTAAAAACGCTTAATCTATTAATATTGCATGTATCCACAGACAACAATATTATAGCACATGGAAGTCAAATAGTCAATAAACTTCAAACTGATAGTTTTTCTATTTTGCGGTATAATCCATTTCTTACCCACGTTATGAATCTAGTTGAATATGAGTGTCCAATAAAATATTTCAAACTTATTCTGTTTACACATAATCACTATAGAACTTTAATTTTTAATAGTTTTAGTAAATACTGATATCAAGGAACATTCTAGATTACTCAAGTATTTAAAGCTATATTTGGCATTCGCCTTTATGCAATTGATGGGTACTTTTTTTATTTAATATTGGACACTCGCGTATGCCATGTTTCACACTACAATCACCACATGCAATCTTAATGGTACAATTTTTGTAATAATATTCTTGACATTTGATTTGAGAGAGTGCTAAACACTTTTGTCCTCATAAATTGGGTATCGCTTCCATTGTACAAATGCTCCCTTACTGCTCATAAATTTGTGAAACAACTACGATGAACATTCACTATGACTATATATAGTTTTTGTACCATTTCTTGATTTGATGATGTTTATCATCCTCATCAATGAAATGATTCACTTCCTCCAAATCAAGTCATATTCACATCCAGTGACTTTAAACCTCGGAAGACGCATCTTAATCATCTGCACTTCGTATTCATGCAACTTAGTTCCCGCTTCTATTCTAAGCTTCACTACATCATCCTTACCCAAGCACTCCACAATCACAATAGACGTATAAGCACCAGCTTATGGTACAAGTTCCAAACATGATAGGCGGAAAATTTTATTTGAAAATATCCATTTTCCCAAAATCAGCTCAGTGCACTTTACACCATCATGACAGACAAAGAATACATTAAATAATATATAAAACATAAAATTTGCTAATCCAGAAGGACTAATCTCTAGGACGCATTACCCCTGGCATACGTTTACTAAGAATATTATATTTGCTATTACTCTATGATTTTTAAATGTGCTTTGGATAAATATGTATTGCTATATTGTAATATTTTAACTGTTAATTTTTACACTTTTATATTAATAGGGCTTGTGTGTTTATATTTATTTAAATAAATATGTGGGATATAGCATGTCTCTTATTTTCTATACCCGAGGACCAGGAGATGTTTCATGAATCCATTCTCAGGCCATCAATCACAGGTGGACAAAAAAATTTTTTTTTGGATGTAACATAAAGCTGAATAGCATATTATGGTAGAACGGAGACGTATCCAAATACAAAAATGAGAAAAAAAAAGCTGTAACACGTAAAGTTTTCTCGTTACTTTTATAGAACCACATTTAATGTTACAATATCTGATGTGTACAGAAAAAAATTATTTCAGATTTTTTTAACCGTATATATGGACTTTATTTAGTTTTACACCTACTAAACGTACTTTACATTTAAGAAAAACACAAAGATTAAAAATATTGACAATCGGGCTTTAGACAAAGGTTTAACTGTGAGACTGCCGTGCAGGGTGTGTAGGGTGACTGGAAGCAGAATATCGATAGGAATTTAGCTATTGGTGCTGTCTTTTTGGATCTAAGAAGGGCTTTGAGACTGTGAATGGAAACCGCCTAATATTGAAATTGAGAGGTGTAGGACTAGATGGGGTAGTCTTAAGGTGGTTTATTAATTACTTGGAAGATAGAAAACAAGTACTAAAAATGAATGATGTTTTATCAGAACCCATAACAAATGAATATGGTGTCCCACAAGGTAGTGTTTTGGGTCCTTACAGTATGTTAAAAACTGCACAATTTACCTTTTCGCAGATGATGCCCTTTTTTATTTTGCAACATCAGACACACTTGCACTTCAAACAAGATTAAATGAAATAATGAACTCAGTTTATAACTGGTGTAATGTGAATGATTTAAAGATACATATTACAAAGACAAAATACATGATAATAGCAAAGGAATCTTTTTATAGACAGCTGCCAGCAAACTTAAACATAAAGATGGGAGAAAACTGTATAGAGGGTGTATCTAAAGTAAAATACCTAGGCATTTGGAAAGATAGAGAGTTAAATTTTAAAAACCATGCACTGGAAATCATCAAAAAATTTTCATATAATAGTATATTATGATATAAGTGTATAAGAGGGCCTTTAAAGCACGCGCGACATATTTCAAAACACGACGCGCAGCGGAGTGTTTTCTAAGTCGCAAGGGCTTTAAAGGCCTCTTATACACGCATATCATACGCTATTTTTTTATTACGAATGCATCATAATCTCAAAAATGTTTTAAATATTAAACTTAAGGCACGATACACATATAACGGTATGCTAATTTCTAGACTCGTTTTTGACTCACCCGCGCATCTACGTCACCCGGGAAAATTTGACGCTGTCATAGTTTATTTAATTAAGTGAATTTTTAGATTTGTTTTGTGTTTATATAATGTTATAGGATTATTTAAATTAAAAACTTATAGTATAATTATGCCGAACTGTGCTGTGGCTACTTGTAAGAACAATAATAGGACCACCAAAGGAAGTAATATTAAATATTTTCGTTTTCCTAAACATGAATTAGCAAATCAGTGGATTCGAGCTTGTCAAAGAGAAGATGGAATTAACGTAAAAGATGGTGAGTATCTTTAATTATTAAAGCTTTACTTTATTATTTTTATTACATATTTCCACGATTTACATGATTTTTTATGGCAGTGGCGCACACTCTAAAGGGGCATCCTATGGCTAGAAATGGATCCTATTTTCACGTACCGTACCGTGATTTTAGCTGCCGCTAATTCGACATTCGGGTGCTGCTGTGCCTTAGTTCCGTTCTTTAAACTGTTCATGCTCCAGCCAGACACTTGTGGTTAAAAAATATTTGCCAAAATTTAAATAAGAAAAAAAAATAAAGTAACATGTATTATTGATGTGTGATTGAAGTGAAAGTTCTTAACGCGCGCCGGGAGGAATATTTACACATGCTCACATACGACCGTACCAGGGTGCTAAAATCGATAGGTTCTGTAGCGCTACAAAAGCTGATTGATTTGCGCACCTAATTGTGCCATGCAATCGTTCTGTTCGACCAGCTCTCGTGGCCGAGTGGTCTAGGTGGTTAGGTCTCGATTCGGCGGCCCCATCAGCGGAGCGGCGAGGCCTGAGTTCGAACCCCGTTTAATTTTTTTTTAAAGGTTTATTTTTTTTCATTGGGGCCTTTTCTTTTTATTAATTGAGTGGTATATTTTAAAAAACTACTATTTAACGAAATCCGATACAATATGTATATGATTTTATTGTTTGTTAGCTTACAGCAAAAAATATGGGATTTGCTCTATTACCTTGTCAAGACATAAGCGAAACTTTTATGAAGAATATATTTTTTTTCATTTAGGCCTTCCCTTTTTGTTAATTAGTATTATATTTAAAAAAATGGTATATTTCAAAACACTACTATTTACCCAAATCCGGTACGATATGTAGGGGTCGTCATTTCTTTGACAACTTCTTGATTTTGTCTTGATCTTGTCTTGGTTTCAAGACAAGATCATGACAAGAAATAATCTTAATTTTTCAAGACAAGACAAGAAATTAGTTATCAAGTCCAAGATTTCTTGGAAAAAAACCAACAAAATCTTGAAATTTCTTGAAAATGTAAAATAAAAAAACTCATTGGTTTTGCTAGTTTATTGAAAAAAAGAAACAAAGCACTGAAACATTTATAATGGAATGATAAAAAAAATTATTATGGAAAAAATAACTCTTTTATTTTTAAAGACTTTTGGATATGTTATGGCTTAAGGTATTGGGATCAAAAAGTACTTTGCAAACCGAGTCTACTTCAGTGGAAATGAAATAAATATGTAAAAATGGGCAAAAAATATTTGAAAGGGTCCAGAATATTGACTATTAAATAATGAGGTCAATACAAAGAAAATTAAAATTGTACTTTATGTTTGGTAAAACTATATCTTGTGGGCTAAATTAAATTGAATAATTTTTTAATGCTTAATGACTTTTTATTTGCATGGGATTTTTATTTATTATTTTTGGATATGTTTTGGGATATTAGAATCAAAAAGAACTTCTCTCAGCTGATCTACTTCTATGGCGTACAGAATATTTGAATTTACGTAATTTTTTTAAATTAAGAAAAAATTTATTTATGAAGGAATGAATTACAAAACAATACTATCATGACCGCGTGCCCCTCGATTCTACGCATCAATTATAAACATTACATCAACCAATCTCATCCCGACTTTTTTACTTAGTTCTAAAATGTTGAAATAATACTTAAATACCCTTTTATACATTTAAACTATTTTCTAGAGTAAAACTATGTATAATATATCAATTATAATTAGTAATATAAATATAGAATGAAAATGCTTTTATTCTTTAGTTAACATACGTACAAGTATAATTAGGAACGTACCTATTATCGAAAATCTCCCAAAACTGCGAATATTGCATTTCAAAACATATGTTCTATACACGCTTACATTACAGAATCGTAAGCGCCGTTCCCGGGTGACGTCCCACGTTTCTGTGTGGAAGGTTCTGCCTGCGCAAGAGCATACCGTTATATGTGTATCGTGACTTAAGGGATATATTGACGAATATATTAATCTGTCACATTTGACATGATCAAATTTTTCTATAGCAACCTTTAAAAAAGTAGGCGCATCATAAACATCATTTTAAGCACGCTGCAGCGTGCGATAATCGTTGATTATGATGCATGCGTAATAAAAAACACATTATCTATCTAGATGCTCACCTTACCTAAGTGCTTGGATAAGAAAGACTATATATAATGTACTGATACTTCCCCGTTTTAATTATTGTTCAAGTATCTTGTTCCTTTTAAGACAGAATGAAATGTCTAGACTGCAGAAGATGCAAAACAGGGCCATGAGAGTGATACTCGGAAAACCAAGACTGACTCCAACTAAGGACATGACATGTTACAAACTTTAGAGTGGTTGCCAGTGAGGGAGCACTTACTACTTAACACACTGACTTTTATCCATAAAATTAGAATCGGTCAAGCACCGCAGTATCTGTTAAGCAAGGGCTCATACGGTGCAGATATTCATGAGCATAATACACGCAATAGGAATAACTTATACATCCCAAGAGTTTCTCAAGAACGTGCCCAAAATTCCTTGTTTTTTAACGGTTTAAATAAATATTTAAGATTTTATTTTGTTGATGGCATGCCAGTTGTTTGAATTTGAATATAATGGTTGTAAATGTTGTGGAAGTGTTAAATTTTATGTCATAATCAGTCTTTTATTTGTATACTTGTTGTTCTTTAGGCGCGTTTTGCAAATGTTTTTTTGCGGGGGTTGAATGAGACCGAGCCGTCACGCATCACGCGTCATGTTCGGATATGTAACGTAACGCTCCTTATACTGGCATGTTCCCTTATAGGTAGAGGGCCGAAATTTTCAGGGATGTAGCCGGGGTAAAAAGGAAGATTCTGGACGAAAACGGGACCCCGTACCCCCCACGTTTGGCCAGGGGAGGGGAGAGAAGGAAAAACTTAAATAATTAATTCCGGGAGAATGGGAAGAGGTACGGGGTCGAAATTTTTATGGTAGGTGCGCCCCATGGGGGGCTCCCTTGACCATACGGGGGGGAACGGGGCTCTAATTTAAGGGGGGATGTAGGGAAAAAAACCGTTTTTCGCCCGTATCTCTGCAACGAAGGCTCGGATCGAAATTGTGATAAACGATGACCCCGCTTGTCGAAGTTTTCACTTCTATCGTGTGGTCTCAAGCACACACAAAAATTATTTTTTTTTATAGCTTATTGTTTTATTTTGTTTTGTAATTATTTGTATTATTTTATTTGACATTGTATTATTGTTTTTTTATTTTTGTATTTAAAAATGTATTATTAGTCTTGACTAAATAAACGACTTAATAAAATACTAATTAAATTTTATTTTTTCCTTTTATGAGGGGACATATCTTCTCTCTTCAAAAACCAGCAGTAATCACCCATCATGGCTGGATCCCATCGTCCTTGATAGCGAATTTCCATTGTCCTAATATCTTTCACTCTGTTCGTCACTGACAGCTCCCAAATTTTCAGGAAAAAATGACAGATGTGACAGGAGGAAATGAATTTTTAATGACATTCGGGCACCAAGTGATTTGTAGGCATCTAAAAGTTCGTTAATTAACTGTTGGTAGTTTGCATCCATATTGTTGCCCAAAAATCCTCTTACAACACTAACAAATGAGTTCCATGCTCTGAGTGGTAAGCTTCTCTGTAAAATTAACGTCGTCCAGCAATTTTCTGATTTGTGGTCCAATAAAAATGCCTTCCTTTAATTTGGCATCACTTAACTTGGGAAAGACTTCTTTTAAATATTTGAATCAATCACCATCTTTATTCATAGCCTTCACAAAGTTTTTCATCAGCCCAAGTTTAATGTGAAGAGGAGGCAGGACATTTTTGGGGTCTACAAGAGGTCTAAACTTAACATTGTGAGATCCCGGTTGAAATTCACTTCTTTCTGGCCAAATTTTTGTTATATAATGCTGATTTACTGCACGACTGTCCCATAGACAAAGAAAACAGCAATATTTTGTAAATCCTCCCTGATGTCCCAGTAAAATTCCTATAACTTTTAAGTCCACACATATCTGCCATTTATACGTGTTGTAGTTGATTTTATCCAAGACAGTGCGCATATTTTCATAACTTCCTTTCATGGTCACTAAATGGGCAACTGGTATAGAGGGTTTTAAATTTCCATTATGCAATAACACAGCTTTTAAACTGTATTTAGACGAATATATAAATAAAGGCCACTCAGAGGGGGAATGCTCAATATCAAGTTCCTGCATTAAACCATCAATATCAGTACACGCACACAACGAATTTTCCATACTGTAGAATGCAGAAAACGGAGCATTTCTTTTTCTGAAATTCGTAATTTTCGTTTCGTTGGCTAATAAGTTCCATTCCTGAAGACGGGACCAAGAAGTTCTGACTGTTGCTTTGATAACCCCCAAGTCACATACTAAATTATTTAACTCACTTTGAACGATTAAATGTGGCTCGCCGGAACTGGGACCTGCACTGTTTCTCGGAGCTGCCTGATGATGCATTGTCTCGAGTATCTTCCAAAACAACATTTTGCGGATCTAAAGGTGCGATTGGCACTGGTACATCTGCATTATGAGGAACATGTCGGATTGCAGACCGCAAATTTGGATAGTCGATCTTGTGCTTTCCCTTTTTGGAATAACTTTCAGTCTTTGTCAGGCAAAAATAGCAATCATCTAAATGATTAGTGGGTTCTCGCCATACCATAGGGACTGCAAAAGGCATGCTTTTCCTCTTCCCATTCATCCACTGCAACAATGATACGCTACAACACAGCACACATGGGGAGCCCACTGCTTGTCTTGATCTCCAATTAAAACACCAAAATATAGCAAGCAGGCTTTTTTAACACTTTCAGAAAATGGCCTGGTTTGTGATTTCACCATAAATTCTCCACATATATAACAAAATTTGTCACGAGATTTTGCAACTGCTGCGGCGCGTTTATCTCGACATTTCCGTCCTTAAAACACTTTCTTATCTACATACAGAGAACCTCTCACTTCGAAACTCAACAGAAGACTGATTTCCAATCTTAATTTTATGTCTGCTATTGTAAACAACACAGTTTAGGTACTTTTCCTGTTATAAAATGCATCCTTTGTAACAGTCCCCTCATTACATTTACTTCCCGCTCGACTACCTGCAAATGTAAATGGGTCTTATTGAGCTATTGAAAAGTGGTAGGTGTTAGGGCTTTAGGAATATGTTTCGTACTATTAGAAGGGTATTTCCATTTTAAAAATAAAGATCTGCTTTGTGTTACTAAAATCCTGTCGACCTGTGAATTGGAATTCATACTCAAGCTATAGAAAGGGTGATAAATTATTACTGGGATAAAAATAAAACTGTGTTTGTTTTGACTT
>JAEQML010075592.1:0-13763 GCA_016904865.1 Pissodes strobi
TCTCATAAGCAAAATTCAAAGTAGAAATGAAATTTATCAAAGATTATGTACAATTTTATACATCATTATACCCTACTATACAATAAGGGTGCCAATAAGACAAAGAAACTGCTATGAGTGCTCGACTGCAATATCATACCGAAGACGGTATCAAAAACTATCATTAAATACGCTTGAATTCCCCAAACTATTACTTCTTGTAAAAATAATGAGCATAATTAAATCATGATTTGCCTGTTCCAGGCCTCAATTATCTTTTGTCTGACGATATTGCATGATATGATATACCTAGAATTAATAAATTTTCGAAAGTAATATAGCAGTATTGTGCAGTATTTCAATCCCCTCTGAGTCCCGTTAGAAAACTATAATGAAATAACTTATACGCTGATAAAAAAATCCCCTGTACAGAAAATAAATGAGAATGTACAAAATGTAAGATATGTATATTTATTTATCTAACTACGTAGGGTTTTTCGATGGTAATGACGAATTGGGGTGCAAACGCTCTCTTCTACAGGCATTCCTCGAGGAAGGAACCGGCGTACTTTGTTCCAGAATACACTGCACGTGGCAAGTTACTAATACAAAATCTTGACTCTAGGCAAAAACCAGCCCATCCACAGTCAAGCCATAAACTACAGCAACCTAGCAACTATGCCACTTTATACCCGAAATAAAGTATAATCCCCGTGTAGGGCGAATTACAAATTCTTAAACTTTTATCAGGAGGACGCACTATCTCCTTTTCTGAAGAAAAAGGGCAATATCAAGCCAAAAACCACTAACTGGCTCGTGAAATTCTATATTAAAAAGCTTGAAAAACTCGAACCATAAGCCCGTTCCACACTGTCCTGTAATCATACGCAAAATACACCAGCCGATTGTCTCCAAATTTACTAACATCTACAAAATGCAATGAAGCGTACCTAAGGCTGTATGATATTATGCATTGCTGGTAAGACAAAGAAATCAACGATAAATTCATCATTGACAATGACCAAACAACCAGAAACCATCTCGTTCCGGCCGGCGCCATTTACAACTTCTAACATCCAATCTGTTCAACGCATTCAATCGAAACGTACTTTTAGCTCCAGCCGGATTCTGTTCGAGCGACGTTGCTAAGTTAGGGAATATACGCATTTAATAACATATCTTGACTGCTTATTTTTAACGCGAAAGCGAAAAACAGTCGTTTAATATCGAAACTGACGATAGCACATCAATTAATTATGTATTTTCCTGTTGGCCCAAATCGTAACCACGTCAAAATCGCAGGGCAACCGCTACGCGAATTAAACATCTGGCATTCTGGCAACGTTCCAAGAAAAACCTTTTCATTAAACGTATCGATATTACACTCGTCCGTAGGCAACCAACAATTCTTTTAAGGTATATTTACGCCGAAATAGGAAATTAGTCGCAAGGTAAATGATTTAGTTGAAGTGCACTGCTATATAATTTTTTAGTTTCCTTGATAGCGATGTAGAATACCATACGATCTAGTGTCTGAAATTACGTATATAACTAGCTTGTTTCAGTTTATTCCTCTAACAGCTCGATGAAGCACTGGCCGTTCGAAAATCATGCAAGATTAAGGGTGGAATCACTGACTTTATTTGACTTCTATCTGTTACATATTCGTGCTAAATTGTTATGTAACAACTCGACACGAGTTTTGCTAACCAACCATGGGGTTCGCAAAACGTGCGTCTAGTGCAAAAATTATGTTTCTGTATTGTGGATAAAACTGTGTTTTAGTGCTTTTTGTCGAAGTGTTCAAACCCCAACTTAGTTATTTTGCGTTTGTTTTTTGGAAAAAAAGGAAAACTATTTAAATTTATATCGTATTCCAATCTCAATAAGAAATGTTTAATTCATTTGCTATTAGACCCAAAGTAACTCCTCTACTTTCATTGTTATTGTTATGATTTTCCTGTGGGTTCTGACAAAGTAACAACTTTTACTGTTTTAAAATAATACTATCTTTATTCTTTAACACTATAGAATTAATCACACTAAACCACTCTTATAACTTTACAATTAGCTCTTTATAATTCAACACTCAAGGATTAACTTACTACAACACGCGTTCTGCCCGCTATTTATATCCAGTCTAAGGTATATCACGAATATTCCGGACGAAGCCAGACCTGCACGCATCGGGAAAATACCACAGCTCCCGAATCTGTTCGGACGGCGATGACTAATACGGAAAGAACGTAGATGCGATGCGGTTAGTTGTATAGGATAGCACAAACACATTCGGATGGTCGCTATTTGTGACATTTAAGAAAAATTAGGTACATCGATTTGATGTTACAAATATATAATGTTGTTAAGTATCAAGTATCCGATTATAATAATATGATTCCGGTTTATGTGGAAGTTCGCCCACATGATTTATTTTTAATGGAACGAGTCAATTTTAGTTACAGATTATGAAACAATTACCCTTCTAACGATATACGTTTAATCTATACACTATATTAAAATAATTGAGATTCTTGAATTTTTTGTCGATTTGATTGAACAATTTTTTTTTAAATCTGCAATATCATTTTTACTAATGAATATTTTCAGCAAACCCATTACTTTAATTTGGCAGCGTCAAGAAAGTCGCTATTTCAATATTGTAGGTATGTTAGTTAAAAGTTCTAATTCATAATAATAAAATACATTATTTCGCAGCTTCAAAAGATTTAGTTTTTTTGAAGTGAAAAACTATTATCATTTTCGACTTCTCTGTAGAGCAAAGAAAGTAAGTCTTTCTGGTGCGCCCGCACGGGAAAAATTTTCCCGCTCCCTAATTAGGATTAGGAAGCGGGAAAAGTTTTCCCTTTCCCTAATTTTAAGTGCTACATTTGCAGTTATTTAGTCACAAAATAAGCATAAAGTATAACAAATTGGGTTAAAATTATACATCGATGCAGTCTACACAATTAATCTAGTACATTTTAGCGTCAATGGTCTAATTTTAAGTAAAATTATTTTATTTATTCTGACCTTACTTGTCACAAATACATCAAAATTTACTGCACATTCAATTACAAATTACAACAAAGCATACAAGCACATTTCCAATAAGCAGCAATTCTAGCGCTGGAACCGGCGCTGTTGTCAATTATGGAATACGCCGCCACCGCCATGTCTTCGCGATGCAATCAGTTTGTCGCAAGAGCTCTCGTGGTCGAGAGGTCTAGATGATTGGGTCTCACTTGGGTTCAAACCCCGTTGCTTTTTTTATTTTTTAAGGGTATGTATCTAAACAGTTTTTTTTTTGATTTTGAGTATGTTTTGGGTTAGCATGTGGTTAGTTTCCTTTACTTGAGCCTCCGTAGCGAGCGGAGGGCCATGCGAAAAATGAAATAATTGGGAACAGCGCTGATTCCTGCGCTAGAATTAGCCGCACCTCATTTCCATAGCAACACTTAATGAATTTAGATAAATACCTGCGTCTTGCAAGTTTGACGTTTGCTTACATGAATATTAATTTTCAAGAATTTCACTGACCCATCAGACGGTTGGCGGGTCGCGTCGTTGAACTGATCAGAAAAGGTCAAAACAGATCGCTGTCAGAAGACGCTACTACCTGTAACGGCTCTAGTGCTCTAGTGGTTCGATGCAGCATTTGTGACACGATGCTGCGGGTTCGATTCCCGCCAGTAGCAAGGGTTTTTTTCAGTTATGTTTGTAAAAAGCTTTTCTTATTAATTTTGGGCACGTTTCTGTTTGTGTGTGTTAAACCCCCGTAGCGAGCGGAAGGCCATGCTTGAAGTGAAATATTAGATGTTCTGAAATAGTAAACAAACCCTCCAATAGTAAGCAAACCATGTCTCTCCCATTATGGTTTATAACCGCTGCTCGCTAGAGGCGAGTGCCGTTAGCGATATTTCAGTTCGTAGTGCACTTAGGATTGCATGCGATTTAAAGATCTGCAATTGGCAAGTATATGACCCTCCGCTCGCTCCGGGGCCCAACAAAAGGAAAGTGCTAACCCAAGCCATACCCAAAAATCAAGAAAAAAACTGTTTACTTATCAAAAAACAAAACCGACTGAATTTGAACCCGGGTCGCCGAAGTGAAGCCCAACCATGCAGACCCTCAGACCATCTGCTGACTTAGAAAAAAATCCTTGCATCGTGGAGACATGCGTCACCTCACGTAGCTAGCCAACCACGCGCCTCTCATTCACAAGTGCACTATGAACTGAAATATCGTGTACCGTTACCGTAAACAATGCTTTGACTTATGTACCCTGGTCAGGTCTAGGTGAAGGTAATTAGACTGTAGCGACAGCCCTCGAAACCATCCTATCCCATCATTTCTACCTCCCTTCCTCTTTCCTTCCTTCCTTGCATGTCTTGGCGATGCAACTAGTCGTTTGCATGTCCTCTGATGGTCTAGGGGTCTGCATGGTTAGTCTTCACCTCGGCGGCCTCTGTTCGCCCGGGTTCACACCCCGTCGGTTTTTTTTTTAGTTTTTTTTAAGTTATATTTCTAAACAGTTTTTTCTTGATTTTGGGTATGTCTTGGGTTAGTTTGGGTTAACACCTGGTTAGTTTTCTTTGCTTGAGCCCCCGTAGCGAGCGAAGCGACGGGAGGGCTATGCGAAAAGTGAATTTACCACCATTAACGTAAGGAAGGAAGGGAGAGGCAGGCAGGGAGCCCTAGCCGGATGTACGGATTGAAGACGAGTGTCTCGCGACAGTTTTCATTTTGGCTACCATCAAAGTCGAATGTCGAATGAATGTTTTTACCACCTAATACGGCTTTTGTTAAATATAGCCTGGTTTTTACTTAGATAAAGGATAAAGCAAAATATTTCGTAGGAAGTGCATCCAAAGTACGGCCACCTATTACAATAAATAATATTTCGAAAAGGAAACTAACCAGGTGCTAACCCAAACGTACCCCAAGACATACCCAAAATCAAGAAAAAAAAACTGTTTGCTAACGGAAACTCACCCAAAATCAAGGAACTGTTTAGAAACTTAACCGTAAAAAAAAATAAAAAAATCAACGCCGAATTGAGACCTAACCACCTAAACCTCTCTACTACGAGGCTCTTGCTGCAAATTGATTATTGATTGCATCGCGAAGACATCGAATGCAATAAATAGAGCACTATGTAAAAATCGACCTCTCCTATTGGTAGATCCATCTCGTATTACAATGTCTTCGTAATGCAATCAATCTATGGCAAGATCTCTCGTAATCCAGAGGTTTAGATGGTTGGTTCAAACCCACCGATCTCCATATATGGATAAACACAAACCGTCTGCATGCGTCGAAAAATCGTACCAATCATGGGGAAAAAAACGGGTTCTGCGTCGGACAGAACTGAAAATAGGATAATTTTATTTTACTCATGCGCACAAACACCGAGATGCGACAGAACGAAATCAGCTCATAAAGCTTTTACAGTTCGGTAATCAAAAATATTATCTAATTTCTCTGACCTTGCTTGTTGCTTGCGCTTGAAATAATTCTTTTTTCTGTGTTTGCCGTAATGGGTTTCGGCGTTTCGGTTCGTTCACTTATTGAAGTACGTACATACGTGCGTCTGAGTGGTTTATATTATCGTTTTCGTTGAAAATAACTAATTTACTCCTGGATATCTAGTTTAGTTTATTATTATAATAGTTCGTTATTAGCGTATTTTGTTAGTGTATAAGTTGGTGTAGAGGTTAGGAATGGGATTTAAAGACAAAAGACCTTAAAAGACAATGGCGTCAACTGCCAAGGTCAAAGAAAATACTCAACGGTGTTTGATTTGGTGTTGCCAAAATAAGGGTAGAATACCGGGGATTTCTTATTTTAAGTAAGTATCATTTTCTTTTAAGGATAACTGCAGCATTACATACAAAATATGGGAATAATATCTTAAAAAGGGTTTATTTACTGTCACGATGCATAAATAGCAGTGGGTTTATTCAGTTTTATCATTTTGTATTAAAAGAGTCTTCTTATAGGTAGGATGGATTTTAATTTACTTTGTTGATGAGCTTTGATGCTCTAAACAGTTTTTTTTTAGATCCTTAAATGGGTAATTATTCCCCATACTTGTTTCTGCTATTTTAAAAGATTTTTAAAAATTGTTTTACATACTACATATGGGTTCAATAATATAGAAATGATCCGTGGGGGGAGCTTTAATTTTTTTCCAATATTTACCCCCTTCTTTTAAAAATATAGGACAGAAAAGTGTAGTGAGTGACGTAAAGTACAATTTGTATGTCTTTTCTATCTGCAAAGGTAAAGAAAAAATAAAAGAAGGGAGTAAAAATTTGAAAAAAATGTTAAAGCTTCCCCCACCGATTATTTCTATATTGAACCTATAGAACAGTCTGTAATATATTTAAAAAAAAAATCTATTAAAATAGCAGAAACAGGTATACGGAACAATGAGGAAGTTTCGTCAATTTTTCGATAGCCCATGAAAAATAAGTGGACACGTGTTTTTTCTTTTTTTCATAAGGCGAAAACTGAGGCAGATACGCCTTGAAATGTGCTTATGACGTCACAATACACATGAATTATTACGTCACACCATGCATAGTATATCTATATATACAAAACTAAAAACTGGCATAGCTCTCGTAATATTCATATTTAGTGGAAATAAAAAAATACTTATCGATTTGTTTGCACTGTTGTAATAAAAAATAATTAGTTTAATTTCTCAGGAAACTTCCTAATTACCCTTTTTCATGAGCATTTAGACATTGGGTGCGTTCATCAGGCGTCAGCAGCTGACATGCATCACTCAACTCAACTGATGAATGTTAGCAGTTGGAAATTATCTGAACGCCCCGTTGAGTTTTGGCTTTTTGTTTGGAAGCTTTTGACAGCTGCTAGCGATATCAGGACATAACCTTCGTTTTGTGTTAATGCACACCATATAGTGATGGGCGGTCCGGGTCCGTTGATGGATTCGGTTCATCTGAATCAGTCCGTCAGTGGACCCGGTCCAATGGATTCGGTCCAGTCGACCGATTCAGGCTTCACTGCTCCTTCTTGGCATGTCACATACCTATCGATCGCTTCCCGGTCCGCGCCGTGAAACACAAACGTTTGTGTTTTGCCGACGGGAGTTTTTTGCATAACCTGCATTATTCTTTCTAAGATTTTGTGAGGTTTATATGTTTGATTTAAATTGAAAATAATATTGATATTGAACACCATACGAATTTGGTTTTAAATAGGCAGCATAAAATTATACAAAATCAACAATTTCCATATCAAATGGAATTGAGCTCTTGTAGTTTATATTTTATATATAAAGGAATATAAATATATTTTGTTTTAAAAAAGGTCTGCTGTTTTCTTTAGGTTTTTTAAAAATATTTATTGTCCTAATTTTTTTAATGTAAACAAAATATTATTTAAAATTTTAAAACAAAAGGCACTATTAAAAATTTTCTTATAATAACAAATGCATACGCGATTATTAAGCAAAAGGTTTCTCTGGTTTCTCAAACAAAATTCCGGTCTCGGACCGAATTGTATTAATTCAAGGAACTCGACTCCTATAAATCGTTGCTTCACCCGAACCGATTCACCACGGCATTGCTTGCAGTCCTCGCACCGCGATTTCTGCTTCGTTAAAGCAAGTAGTGGACCGGGTCCGAATGATTTGACGGATTCGGTCCGACTCGTTCCGTTACTGGATTCGTTCATTTGGACCGGGTCCATCCGGACCGACACACCTCTACACCATTACCATTATAGTTTTGGTTTTGGAATTTACGTTTAGTGTCAAAAGATATGTATTCACAAACCTTGTCTAAAATACAGAGTATAGATTATCATAATTTCTTATTTGTTCAAATTTTACAGATTTGCATCCATTTATACCACCCTTCCATTACATACTTTTGTTATTCCATCATATTTTATCGTTTTCAATTACCGGTTGTCGTTGCCGATCTTTCTGATTAAAAACGAAACTGATCCATGACGTGACTATTTACCATATATTATGTTATATACTATTTACCAACAATATTGCAAATCAACATATTATGCAAATTAATAATAATCATAATCAACAAAAACCAAAATATATCAGGTGAAATGTCAAACTTTGGCACGCATTTCTGCCTCTGCGCATGTCTAAGCAAACGTTGACCAGTCAGCGTAAAATATTCCCGCTGAGAGAAATTAGCTTGGCAGCAGCTGAGTTTAAGCAGTTTGTCAGTTTGTCATCAGAACTGCTGAACGCAAACGCTGCCTCAACTACTCAACTGTTGGCGTTTGGTGAACGCACTCATTTGTACAGTCTTAAGAATTTTGTATCTTGGTACATACTTATATATTTCGTATTATTGGCTTTTTCCAAATAGACTACTACTACTACCTAATGTAAGTTAATGTAAATAAAACGTTTATATCATGATGTTTTGTTTTAATAAACCTTTCTTTACCCCAAAGTTATTTTAGCTATTCAATGCAACAAAAATTCATATTTTAAAAAACTAAAAAAGGTGTATTTCTTGCCTACAGATTGTGGTATGTAATGTGTGAATGCAAAATACTTTAACATTACAAATCTCTTTTAAAAGTAGTACCTATTCAAGACTAACTTAAAGAGAAAGTGAAATTTAAGGCAAACGCATATAAAAAGGGTTTTATAAGGAGGTGCTTCCATTTTTTAATATTTTTGAATCAAAGGGATGATTTTCTGTGGGTATTCTGATTGTTTCTTATTATGTGCTTTTACCTTGATGGCAGCCAAAATCAAGACTGTCGCGAGATACTCATGATTGTAGTAGGTTCGGTGATGCCGTTTGGGTACGGTGTAGAGGTGATGCCGTTTGGGTACAATTGTACCAAATTAGGTCTATTTTCATTTATGCGGTACATAAGTACAATTTAATTATTTTTCCGCGATTTTGGATACATAGTTTGCGGACAAAATGAAGACGAAGGAAGTCTGTTGAATTAAAAATATAAAAATAAATAATACGGAGTTACAATTGAATGAAAAAACATTTTTCGCCATCGGGTAGATCTTCGATCTTTGTAGTTATAGTGGATTCTGTAACAGCCTAATGTTACTTCTAGTCGGCGCCGGTGTGTTAATGGGTTCGATGTTCGATCGTTAGGTGACACCACGAAATTAATAGAGCATCTTGTGCAAAGCCACTGTAAGAGACGACAGCTGTAATTATAGGAACATTTCCGCTCGTTTTTAGGCAACCCGCTGCAATTTATTTACTCGTCGCGTTCCTTAATGCAGCCGTAAAATGTATGCTTATTAGTTTATAATTTTGTTTTATAAACCTTTTCAATTTTGAGTGAAAAAAAAAGAGCGAGTCGGCTAGTACTCCAGACACTGATATGTAAACATATCCTATATCGACATGCACAAATATTTGAGCAGCCCTCGTAAAATCACTGCGCATGGTTATAATGTCACAGGCGCTAGCACATGTCCGTCCCCATCGGCTTGCACATTTCCGTCCCATTTGCCGAGATTTACCCTCATACTCATACCACCGCGTAAGATGTTTACGCATCAAAAATGTTCCCCACATTAGGTTTATTTTTGGGAAATATGTTTACCCCATGCTAGTGCAGCAGCCGAACGCATATTTTCTTCACTAAATCTAATTAAAAGAAAAACAGAAATTTGTTGAAAGTCTCTACTTTCCACAATTTATTATTGACCAACGCATTGTTTCGATCCACAACAAACTACAATAAAATGTTTCCCTTCATTTCTGTATTTTTTATTATTAGAGATCAATTTGTATTTCTATCTTTTGTTTCTGTATTTTTTATTATTAGTGGCTGATTTGCATTTTTTGCAAATGCATGAATGTTAATAAATACCCAGTTTTAACTCTAATTTTTTTTCATTAATCGACATTAGAAATCTGGAAATCGTTTACATTTTTGAGTCAAAATAAATCACAGATTTGATAGAAAGATACCTATTTCCTATTTAAGTGTACTCACCAACTTGCTCTTGCGATATTACTGCAAAAGTTATTTTTACATGTCCGCATGCGCAATTCGACGAAATTAAAGTTTCGTCAAATTGGACATGCGTAATGTCAAAATAACGTTTGCGATCATAGAGGTTTTATGTCCCTAACAACGCAAACGCAAATTGGTGAGTGCAATATCTCTCTAATTATATTGGTACATTTTGGGTACATTTTATTACCTTTTGTTGGTACAATGACAAACAAAATCGACCGCGGCAAGCGGCAACACTGCTCCAGAGTCTAGTGTTGCTATATATATATAACAATAACATATATGAGTGTCATGATAGATATGATCGATCGCTGTCTAAAACTCGTCCGCCGTGCGCATGACGTAATTGGTGACTGATTTTAAATTCAAGCGTATGCCGGCATTATATTTCCTACTTTCTTAAACCTTATTTTAACAATATTTATCTTGGTACTCGGCCCAAACCTTTAAAGATAGTTTCATAAGGATGTTACATATGTAAATTTTAACGCCACTACTAATTTTAAGCCCATATATATTTTAAAATATTTAATTAAAATCGGACATTTAAGGAAAGCACATGAAAAGCGAAAGAGCTTTTTCTCACAAGAATTCTATTTTCGGTTTACCGGTTCGGGTGTTTCATATTGGATACCTACTATTGGTAACGAATAAGAAATGTATAATCCTACACTACATTTACTTTTAGCTTAATAAATATAATTTATTAGGTACTTTCAACCAAAAATATTACAGTTTCATATATTATGTAATTAATTAGTAATCTGTGTTGTTAGTGTTTTTCTCTAACTTTGTTTTTGTTAATACATATCAAAATATGAATAACACTGTATTATGACATAAAACGTAGTAATAGTAAACTTATATCTCACCAGAAAGAATGCAAATAATACCTATTTATTTATTTATTTATTTTTAAATAGTTTATTTAAGAATTATAATTTATAATTTACACTCATATATTCATACAATTTGATCATGTCTATATTAATAAATATTACTGTCTATGGTAATTATTATTAATACTTGAAGACTGGTAAGTTCATAGTCAATACATGTAGTATTGGTATCTGAAGTCACACCTTAGTTCTAAAGACAATCAATGTAAAACGAAGTAATTATCTATGAAAAGTGTAATTTTATTGTTTAAAATCTGGCTAGTAACACTTCTCTTTTAAATTTTTCCCGAACTTCCCAACAGTTCAAACCGAAAGTCTCTTTCGAAACAGTTTTCTTCGAAATGACTCGAACACACCCTAGCATTATCCACACTAAAATTGTCTAATATCTTACAAGCGCCCACATGCGCAATGTCATATCTTCTTTTTTCTTTGTATCATGCATGAGTGTTGCTGTGGTGCAGGTGTGAGGTGTGAGGGATCGTCTGTTCCCCTAAACATTAGAACCATTTTATCCAATTTGAACTTGGGAACAATTAAATTAATTAATCATTTCCTGAATATTAATAAAATTAAATTGTAATTTTTGCTTCCAGACAACTCATCAAATTCGTATCTTATCCTAGAAGACGCAGCGCCAAACTTGAGCTCCTTCGCTGTGCGGGAACGCGTAGATTGTGACGTACCCTCCATTGTTATGTTTGTTACATACTAACTGTTCTCTTATAAAGGTTCAGAATCTAGCATATAAATAGTACTATA
Source organism: Pissodes strobi (assembly GCA_016904865.1). Classification (NCBI taxonomy): domain Eukaryota; kingdom Metazoa; phylum Arthropoda; class Insecta; order Coleoptera; family Curculionidae; genus Pissodes; species Pissodes strobi. The sequence goes on from JAEQML010075592.1 coordinate 11,655, forward strand.
ATTAATAATAAAGTTTCCTCCACAGCACTTAGTTTTAAAAGTCAGTGGTCGTGGCATGGTTTAGAGCCAGACAAAGTCACGGTCACCCCTAATGAGCTGGCGAATTGCCCGCAAGGAGCAGAGCCAAAAACAGGGTTGCCAGATTAGGGGATTTTCCCCAAAAATTAGGGGATTTTTTTTTCTTTGGGGTATTTTTCGGGGATATTTTATTCAGGGGATTTCTACTGGGGAAACAATATTTACGTGGGGAATAACAGGGGATTTTAAGTTTGACGCGACTCGACCCAAATCTGATCTCTTAACTCACAAAATCAGATAAAATCCCAAAAATCCAATTATTCTGATCATAAAAAGTAAAAAATACATCTTTTACCTACTAATCTTTATGTCCGGGCTGCGCTGACGCGATCTATAGTTGCGGCATAAAAGTATTTAATCTGCCAAGTGATTTTATATACTTTTAAAGAAATTTATCGTTATTTAACTTTAGGGAAATACTCTTTAGGTTAAATATTCTACTAATCAGTTCAAGAAATATTATATTTTTGAAGTGAAAACGCCTTTAGACCGTTTACACAATAATCGACTAGGTATAAATATGTATAATCGAGTGTATAATATACCGGTCCGTATACTTATACTCGTTTTCGACAAAAACCTTCGAGAGGTATCGGGTTCGATACCCGAAGCCTTCTTTCAAGAAACTTTTTTTCTTGTTTTTACTTAGCTTTTAATATCGCTTTATTACTTTTCACTCCTGTCGTACGGTCTGTACGGTCTTAAGCACACAACTTCCCTTTTTTAATGTTGTTTTTACTGTTGATTATAAGTTCTCTCTTTCATTTGAAAAATTAAAAATTCTTGGACAAAGTAGCTTTATTTGCCCTAAATATTTTCTAGTTCTTGAGGCTTTATTTGTAACAGAGCTTATTTTGGGGGTAATTTAGAGATTTGGGGAAAATATTTGAGCCACGAAAAATTATTAAAATCGAGGAATAACATATCATAATCTACGAAAACAAAAAAAATATTTTTTGGGGTATTTTTTTCAAAAAGTCCTAAATTTGGGGGATTTTTGAATTTCGACTGGGGAAATCGAGCCGAACGGACTGGCAACCCTGGCCAAAAATCAATCAAACAAACAAACAGGTGTGAGGTTATGTTATGAGAACTAGTATGATGTGTGATTATAAACAAAGTTTTATTAAATATCAAATTGCATTTTTTCCGAGCTGATGTTTTCATACTGTTAAAGAACTAGTTAAAATGGGTAATACGGTAAAAGAAGTATTTATCTTGCTTTTTTATTACAGTTGATTATTTTTACAGGTTTAGATAATTTACCCAAACGTTCTATTACTTTAAGAAGATGTGAAGAAGACATATTTATTAAGAGTTTAAAAAAAGACGAGGAAGTATCGGAAAGTATAGAAAAGTTTAATGTATGTAGTCTTTTTAATTTGTTGCAAGATGGAGAACTAGGAAATCTTCAACCAAGTTTACATAACATTGTATCCCTTGATTTATCGGAATGTGGTTTAACGGAGCTACCGAGAGCCTTAAAATTTCTTCACTTAAGGGATTTAAATCTTTCTCACAATAAGCTGACAATGGTGCCATGTTGTCTTTATGGAAATGGTTTAGACACTCTCGAAAGTCTGGATTTATCTTATAATTTAATAACCAATTTTGATATTGAGCCCGATTGTGTTTTAAATTTGAAAATATTGCACCTTAATAATAACTGTATTGTAAATATACCTTCATGGTTTTTAACATTTCGATGTTTAAGATTAGAGGAACTTAATTACAGTGAAAACCAAGCGCAACATTATAATTTCTTAAAACATAGTTGTAATTTTAGTATTTCGAAACTTAGAAAGTTAGAATTAAAAAATGCCTGTCTTGTTGATTTAGATATATCTTGGCTTAAATGTTTTGGGAATTTACAATTCCTTGACATTAGCAACAAGTCTCTCCTATCTGATAGGAAATATATTAATAGATTTAAAGAATTAAATCAACTATTTTCAAACCCTCATTGGAAAGAGATGAAAATCTTGAGACTTAGTTACCTTGATATCTCATTTTTTCCTGAAGGTATATTTT
>JAEQML010075595.1:0-13762 GCA_016904865.1 Pissodes strobi
GCACGGGGAGCCAAACAATTCATCCGCATTTGGTCTTGGTTTAAAAAACACATACTATTTGACAGTTTATACAAAGCAAAGACATTGTTAAAATTCCAAATAACCTATGCTACCCTAGCATAAACGAATCGGCGGATCGTCTAGTACACATAAAACCAGAAATTTATATTTTATATATATTTATATCCAGCTAAAATCCCACCATTTTCAAGCTGTGACAAGTGATATAACCCAAGCAAAGCCCGCTCCAGACTTAACGATGACGTCATCAATATTTCCCCTACTTTAGGGTTATGTCGCGATAACGTTAGATCATGCTCAAAATCTAAACCGTTTATGCTGGATTAACCTCACGAAAAGATGCTTAAAGAAGCGTTATGCAAAAATAGCACTATGGTAATCACGTACAGTATTAGATACTAGTTTTCGAAGGCTTGGGTTTGGCTATTATTGTCAATCTTCTAATCGCAAACTCTGTCTACCCGCACGCGTTCAAGATAAGCAGAACTGTCCCAATATAAAAGAGTGGTAATCATAGTATACCTGATAACTATAATAGACCAATATCCATAATACCTGTCCTATCTAAGATCTTTGAGTTCCTGCTTAGTGCTCAGCTATCCGAGTACTTTGAGTCGAGTGGCTTGCTCGCTGAAGAACAGTTTGGATTTAGGAAGAATAAATCAACGACTATGGCCTTGCACAGGATGTGTGAGGGCATAGTCGGGAGCCTTGAGAATGGGGACTATGTAGGTGCTACATTCTGTGATCTCTCCAAGGCCTTCGACTGTGTCTCCCATAACATATTAGTTACTAAGCTGGGGGTGTGAGGCCTGGTGTACCCCAACGGGTCCCTTTACTGTTTCTTGTATATGTCAATGATGTGGCCTCGATTCTGCATGCTAGGGTTACCCTATATGCGGCTGGCATCAACTTCATTACGAGTTCTGTGGCCTACGAATATTTTATGATGGAGATGAATGAGTATATTGAGGGCATTGGCGACTGGTTTGCTTCCAACCGTCTCAATCTCAACCAGAATAAAACAGAGAATGTAGTTTTTGCTCTGAGACCACATGGTAGTATTGATTTCACAAATCAGATGAAATTTCTTGGGGTCACCTTGGACCCTAAGTTAACTTTCGAAAATCACATAACTACTATATAAAAAAAAATCACCTCTGGAATCTTCGTTCTGCGAAACCTAACAAGAGCGGTTGGGATGGAGGTCTGTCTGGTTGCTTAGCATGCGCTGGTGCACTCACCCTGTGTGTATGGGCTGCTTGTGGGGGCATTTTGCCCACGCTGTGAGAGTCTTTGCATTGCAGAGGAGGGCAGTTCAGGTCTTGGCTCGGGTTACCCTTCCCTCTCACGTTATCTACAAATCATTGATATATGCTAGACGAACAACCTGGACAGATTTGTAACAGGCAGAGAATTGCATCAACACGATACGAGAGCACGCGATTATTTGCGGGTGTGGTTCCTCAGGCGTAACAGGTCTTGGAACGCGACTCTGCACTTCGCACCGACTTTCTTTAACCTGTACTGTACCCGTGAATGACTTTAATTTTTAAGTTTCCTATTTCTGTATTGTTATCTATGTTTTAATGAGTGATTTTAATTGTGCCTATTTTTTTTGTATTGACGAATGTAAAAAGCTTTACTGATGAAATATATTCTATAAGAATAAACAATGAACCTATTAAATACTGAAATTGGTGTAATGTATATATTAAGATACCATAAAATCATATATATCATAAAGACTGTTAAATACATAAAAAATGATCTGGGTAAAAGGACAAGTTGGCCCGTAAACTGCAACCGTTTTGCGTTTCAACCATGAGGTTTCGATGAAGAAACACGTTCTCGCAAAAAAGCGCCTGATATCATAACTTAACCTATAAAAATTGTGAATTTTTGAGAATTGGCGGCAAATTATTTTTGTTTTTAAAGTGGTGTACCGGGTACCGGGTGTACCTATATACGAAATCAAAATATTTGTCAGGATGACTGAACTTGAAAATAAAGAAAACTGCGAGAAACTAACCGTAGAAATAACTAATTTATTAACTCTCGAATCTTTCCTTTCAGAAAGAGATAATTTTGCAAACGTGTTTTACTGCTCTCCGGTTCCAGATGTATGCAAAGAGTACCCTTGTATTTTAGGTATCGATGAAGCTGGAAGGGGTCCCGTTTTAGGTAAGAACTTAATTACAATGTATTATTCTAACAGCTGGTATAGTCGAACCCTAAGACTCAAAAACCGTGTCAGTTGGTGCTTCTAATATTCATTCTATGGTCCCTTTCAATATTACTAGCTAACGAAACTAAACCTACCAATTAATTTTTATCTATGTTGACTGCTCTTAGAAGTTGGCCAGTTCATATCAGTCATTAGGGGCTTCTATTAGGATTACTATATGAGACGATAGGTGGCAATAATTATTATTATTTCTTATAGCAATGTGTTCATATAAATAATTAAAAGTAAAATTGTTTAATGAGAATAGAACCTACGTTGTCGAAATTAATAATGGTGATAGGTATGCGAGACTACTGATCCTTTTAGGCTTAAATATTCACTTGGATGGGTCTGTATTTTTAGCTGCAAAAGATCAGCTACCGGTTATTGTGATTTTGACTCCTTTAATGTTAATCTGAGTGCTAATCTTAATATATTGTTGTGGTAACAATTACTTGCAAACATTTAGTCTTTTTGTTGAGTAATTTGTATTGCAGCAGAATGTTTGAAGGTGGATTAAAAACTAAAATCCCAGAAATCTTTTATAGGGATTATTTTCCATCACTCTGCATGACATTTAGATTGGAGTCCTTCAGCAGCACCATATACCAGTCAGATAAAACATGAGAATGCCTAAACGATCAAAATCTTTGTCTCATAAGTCTCATGCATAATATTATCCACACAATTAAGTATTTGTTGAAGAATATTAATTCTCTCTAAGTTCGGTCATTTTGTTTGTTTTATGGTTTGATTTAGTTTTTCTTTTCTGTTTACTATAATTATTTTTGGTAGTAAGATTTATGGTTTGCTTTAGTACAAATGACAAACTTTTTTAGGACCAATGGTGTATGGTACAGCCTTTATACCCATAAATGAGCAAACTCTATTAGAAACATTGGAATGTGCCGATTCAAAAGCATTAAATGAAGAAAAACGTGACGCCATTTTCGAAAGAATTTGTAACGAGTCCAAGAAAATGGGTTGGGCTGTTGAAGTCATAGCACCCAATTCGATCTGTAATAGTATGCTAAGTAGATCTAAATATTCCTTGAATCAAGTAAGGGAATTTCCTTTTCAGTGCATTTGGATTAAGCTCTGTTTATGGACTTGTCTAAAATGTTTTGTTTTGCTGCTTGTTTGATTATTCATTAAAATAGTAACCACCTATAAATTTCGAATTTTTTGTCTTTTCTCACTCAAGGCATCTATTTCTCTGCCTTCAGTCTATTTTCTTTTTAAGGTTTCAATGGATGCCGCGATAGGCTTAATTAAAACTGCTTTAGCTAATAATGTCAAAGTTGAGCATGTATATGTAGACACCGTTGGAAAACCAGAAAAATACCAAGATTACCTGAAATCTATTTTCCCAAATTTAAATATAACAGTTGCCAAGAAAGCTGATTCAACATACCCAATTGTATCAGCTGCTAGTATTTGTGCTAAAGTTACTAGAGATCATGCCTTGAATGTCTGGAAATTTACGGAAGGTATTGAGGTTAAGGAATTTGGAAGTGGATACCCAGGTGGTATGTATTTTACTCGGCATTTTACGCTTGAGTGCTATCAAATTGGGAGAACTTGGTGTAATTGAAAGAATCATTGAAAGCCTTGCATAGGAAAGCATAAGTGACCTGTATAAAAGAAGGAAAATTTATTTTTTGTCTTGGGGGGATTAGTTTGGGTTAGGTACTTAGGTGTGCCTAGGAGTTCATTGAGAATGTTTCTACATTTTTCGTTTTGAAAAAATATCAGTAGATTTGGTAGTATAAATGACACATAATAAACACTGAATATGAATATAGAATAAAATATATGTGAATTAAATAATAATTTTAATAGTAAATACATTTTGAGGTCATTGATCACTGCTAAATTAGGACTTGGTTCAGCTAATATATTAATTATTGGTAAATTGAAGCTTGTTGTTTTGGTCATCTATTTGCATGGCAGATTTAAATTACTGACTGTCTAGAAAACTGATTTTACATATATTTATTAAAAAATAAAGAACTTAATTTAACTATAAGGTAGCTTATATGGGCAATAAAGCATATTGCTGACTGAGAATAATATCATTTCAGATCCAGTAACAAAAAAGTTTCTGGTTGAGCACTGTGATCCAGTTTTTGGTTATCCTCAGCTAGTGAGATTTAGTTGGTCAACTGCCGCAAATGCGTTGGAAAAGACAGCATATCATGTTGAATGGGAAGAGGTATTTTTAAAGTAATTTACTTAATTGAGGGATGTTTTCATGGATAAGCCTGCTACTTAAAATCATATCACTAAGAAAATAAGTAATTTAGGGATTTTTCTGATTTACTGGTTTAATTTTTCTCTTACAGATTGAAGAAGAAAAGTCTCCCCCACCACAAACTACTTCAATAACATCATTCTTTAAAATGACAACTAAAAAAAGTGAGGGAAAACTGAAAACGCCACACGAATTCTTTACGCAACGTTGTCTTACACGACAAGTAGAATTATGAAATTGTTTCCTAGTCAATATTTTGTATTTATTTGCTACGCAGATCGTTGAGATATTCAGTCCGCAGTATGTTTGATAGGACCATTGTACAATTTTAACGAGAGTTTGGAAAGAATTTCGAATTTATTTTTATTATAATGACCTTTATGTTTGTCGTTTACTATCGATTTTTCTTTGACTGTGTATTTATATCAGCTCTAATAAATAATTTTATTTCACTTTAATTAAAAAAAAACTTGTATTTTCAATAACTTATAGTAACTTGCATGCTTTACGAAAAAATTAAAGAAAATCGACTTATCGCCACTCCTTCGCAAACTAATGCCAAACCGAAATTGTGTAAAACTATTAAACATGTAATGTTTAATTTGTCTTTGCTTTATTATTGTCATCTGGCATGTGAAACAGGAAATTAAATGAGTTTTGCATTTTTCAGGCCCCATAGTAAGCCTAGGTCAGACAATAAAACATTAACCCAAACTGCCTAAACATTTCCATAAAGCTAGTATTTAGTCAATAAACAATCTGGAAAAGCTGTGTTACAGCTATGTTTCTCTTGCAGCTATGAAAGATGTTATCTAGCTTTATGTCTTTAAAAAATAGAAATCTGTCAAGGGCTACTTATTATTACTTTACGAAAACTGTTTGTTACTATTTAGCTCGCGATTTGGTTGGAAGAAAATATTTGGGAACTACTAAAACGGATAAGCTACTAAATAATTATTACCCAGTTTTACGTTGAACTGGAAATATGTTATGGAATAATACAAGGCAAACTTATAAACAACGCAAGCGATAATGAGCCTTAACTTGCAACGGTCAGCAAATTTTATGTTCTGCATTCTTGAGCATACCAAATCCGTTCATCCAGTGACCTATGACTCGAACCCTAATCTGGCAGCTATGTCCAATTCTGGAAAGGCCACCCCTTGATTAAATCCCACAAACCAAAACTTCTGCACAAGTGACCGTAGGTACCCAGGCCCCGCCTGGGTGCTCCTCCTAAAAGTAACAAAGTCAAAGCTTGAGATAAATATTAAAGTTCTAAGTAATCTCAAAGTTAAATCTGTTCTGTAGTTAAAGTGAATTTTAATCTCTGAGTGAAATCGAGTTAAACTGGTCTGCCGTTAAGGCACTAAAATAACTGCCTAAATTAAATAGCCAAAGCTGGGTTGTGGGATAGAACAGCTAGAAGTGGACGTACCTGTGTACTGCCCCGCAACTAGACTGAGCGGCTTGAGACCCGAAAGCCTGATGAACTTGGCGTTTGCCTGCGTATTTATATGTTACAAAATGCTGATGGCTGCATCATTAAGGATTAAAATCGCTCCCGTCGACCGCTCAAGTTGTTTATAATTAACAGTGAGTGTTTATATAACATTTGTCAAGTTCAAACTTACGACAGGGTGATATTTAATTAATGTTTTTAAGTAGTTCACAGTATTATCGGACGTATAGGGCACAGTAATGTCTAATGGAGGATGATAGTTATCCTGGATAACTATACAATCGTCCGACCTATGAACTTCACAGTTGTTATTTTGAAAAAGTATCAGATCGAGAATTGCATTGGTATGATTCGTAACCGTGTTCAGTTGGTATAAATTATGGAAAGCGCACATACCAGACACCACATCCAAGGAATCAACCTCGGCAGGGGTTAGCAACGGAGCTCAAGTTATTATTATCCCATGATGCATGAGGTAGATTAAAATCTCCGAGACCTATTGATGCATGGGGGTGTTCCTCAGTCAACCTGTCGATATTTTCGCTGAATGAAACGTAGGCAGAGGTGGGGGACCGAGGTGGAACGTATGCACCAGCTAGGATAAGCGATGCCTTCCCAGTTTCGATGATGACAAAAAGATCTTCAATATTATCATCGACAAAAAGTTGCCTACTTTTAATGGTTTTATGGATAGCAATTAGGACTCTGCCACCTCTGGAGTGAACACTTGTTTGGAGAGATCGATCCCTTCTATAGTTTCTGTAATCCTGCATGTACAACTCGGCGACTTTGATTGCGTCATTGAGCCAAGTTTTCACTAAAACAATAATCTTGTAATGACATCCAGGGAGCGATTCCAAGAGATAATTTAGTTTAGTGCGAAGGCCTCTGACGTTTTGGAAGTAAATTAAGAATTCTTTGTTCGGTGAAATTAGGCATATTGATGGTTTTTTGATATGATAATGGGAGTACCATGTCGATGTATAATAGTCAGGTTAGTTTCACTTTGAGATCTTCGATTCTCCAGTTGAGTACGGATAGCTTTTTCTTGTTCACGTTGCTGGGAAGTCAAGTCAGAGTTGATAAAGACGTTTTTGCCCTTAAGCTTTGAACGATTTTTTAGTAGTAAGAGCACATCAGTTTGGCTAGATAATGTTACTTTAATGGATCTAAATCCGTTTTTATTTCTCTTTCCAACTCTAGTTGCTTTGACGAATTTAGGAGGGTTATCGATCAAAACATCAAGCAAATTCGGTATTTCAACCGCGTCATTGCCTTCTGGGAGGTTGAATATCGTCAAATTGTTCGCCCTTTCCTGACGGTCTTGTCGTTCACCAGACCGTCAGGAAAGGGCAGGAGTTATGTTTGTTTCTTTTTGTAAATTTGTGTTAGTTTCAGTTAGTTTTGTCTGGTTGCGCCCCGGAGCGAGCGAAGCGCCATGCGTGAAGACTTAACAGTACTCTAAAGTGACGTTAACCCACCAATCAGAAGCGGCTAATATAGCTTAGTGGCGTAGGACTGTGAAGGATCGTATTATGTTGGCAAGATCCTTTACAGGCGTAGGCGACTATGTGAAGATCGGCCTCTCCTATTGGTCGATCCATCTCATATTACAATATGTCTTCGTGATGCAATCGGTTTGTCGCAAGAACTCTCGTGGTCGAAGGTTTAGATGGTTAGGTCTCACTTCGGCGGCCCGGGTTCAAACCCCGTTGCTTTTTTTATTATTTTTTTAAAGATTATGTTTCTAAACAGTTTTTTTCTTGATTGTGGGTATGTCTTGGGTTAGCACTTGATTAGTTTCCTTTTCTTGAGCCCCCGTAGCGAGCGGAGGGCCATGCGGATCGACCAATAGGAGAGGCCGATTTGCACATAGTCGCCTACGCCTGTAAAGGATCTTAAAATGCCAGTCATATAATAGATAAAGACATCATGAATCAGTATGAAAGTACACTAAATTGCATGTTAGTTTCTATGATTAAAATAATAAATAAAGCCAATATTTAAAGAAACTCTATTAACTTTATATATACATACTGCCACAAACTTAATATGTCAATCATAGTATGTATTGGATTTGTTGACATTTATAATGAGACAAGTATTTAATACAGAATAGTCTATTCGGTCATTTTTTGTTTTAAAAATCGATGATATTCCTTGAGCCTTATAGCTTGGATATTTATAAAACCAGTGGCATCTTGTGGGCTAAATCCAAAATGTTTGTCCATAGATACTAAATCGGCATTGTATAGCGATACATTGGATGCTCGGCCCAAGATAGTAACTGAAATGAAAATAAAGTAAAAATGTGAGATAAAAAGCAATATTTAGTTACCGTTAATACTTTTGTTTCACCTTATTAATTTTTTTGCTTCTATCTCTTTTTACAAAAAAAAAATCTAATGCAAAGTATATTAATTTTATGAATTCGCTAACCTAGACTAACATCAAAACTTGCATTTGATACTGCTACGAACTTCCTGTCAGTCGCGTGCTTTACATATCATTTTCTTTTGTTGCATACATGTATGTATATAACTTATTGTAATATTTTTAATTTGCATGGTAATGATTGATGTGAAGTTAACCTCACTAGTGAATTGTTTCCAGTATTTTTGCTGATCTTTATGTTTGAAAATATTGGGATATCCAATTTGTTTTATTTGTGTGTTGCTACATTTAAGTCACTAATAAACACTTACAAAGAACTTACCACTCGAAAATCCAAACATTTTTTGTGTATAAAGTGAAGAGATCGCGTTTCAAGAAAAGTGAGGTTAAGATGTTGCAGGCATACTATAAATGCAACAATGTGTTTTAAGGGAAGAGAAAGGCAAATTGTTCGGTTACCCGTGTGATATCTGCAAGGAAATGATCTGTGGGGAATGTACTGGGCTAATGGCACAGGAAGTAAGAGTTGTTCCCATCACTAGCTACGTTGTATTTCTGTCCGTATTGCAAGGAAACTATTAAAAAACTACCCCAAATGCAGGATAGAGTGGAAAGTACTGAAACATAACTAAGAGCAACTAAAGAACAAGGAGATGCCACGGCAAAAACCGTGGCGGCCCTTAAGATGGAGGTAGAGTCACTCTGGGGCTCGATGGAGCGAAGAAAAAAAGAAAATGAAGCGGCTAGGAAAGAGATAAGTGAAGTCAAGAACGAGGTAAATCAAGTCAACAAAAAATTACCAGGAATTAGCTACGCCGATGCACTAGAGAAGCTTGAGAAACAAGTAGAGACAATCCAAATACCACAAACAGCAATCGAATCAACCCTAACTGAATTGAAAGAAAGGGAACATCGTGCCACAAATGTTCTATTATTTGGTGTTGAAGAACCCGAAAAGAACAGTCCACAAGAAAAAAAAAAACAATAAAAGATAGAAAGTTACAATGTTGTTTTCAAAAATGAATATTGTTCTACCGGAAGCAGCGAAGTTGTTCAGACTTGGTAGAGAGGCCACAGACAGGAAAATGCCACTGAAGGAGATCCTTCCAACGAAAGAAGAAGCACTGCAAGCTCTGAAACGTAGAAAAGTACTTGAAGAAGAACAATCAGGTATTTATATGAAGAATGACCAAACAGAGGCCCTAAGGAAATTCTTAAGAGATACTCTGACTGAGCTAGAGAAACATGAAAGAATTGAAAAAACTAAGTATGTCTGGAGTGGTTGAAGCCATGTTTTGGTACTCCAATTTAAACTCATTTGTAAACAAGATCGAAGAATGGAAAGTGAGAGTTCTGTCTTCAGATCCCACATTCATATTGCTTATAGAAACCTAGTTGCGGGAGAGTATGTGTAGTGGCTTAATTAGCATAAATGGGTACCCAGTATATCGGCAGGACCGACCAAACCAGAAGGGTTGGGCTGTATGTATTTCAGTCAAGAACCAAATTGGTGGATACAATATAAACTGTAGCATCGCTAAGGATCACGGATTGGAAGCACCGATAGATGCAATTTGGCTAGATATCCAAATAGGAGAAACAAAATTATACCTGCATCTATAGGCTGGGTGAGGAGGACAATGCGCATATGATAAACAACATAAAGCGTGCCTACAATTCAAAGCACCCGACTTTCGTTGTGGGAGACTTCAACTACCCGAACATAAATTGAGAGAATCAAACAATTGTGCACCCGGATAAGAAGACGCAGGAATTTCTAGACATGTAACATGAAACGAACGTACATCAAGTTGTAAATTTCCCAACAAGATACAGAAATAACCAGAGCTCAGTTTTGGACCTAAGAGCATCTTCGATTTGTTCACAGAACCGCCAATTGGTGGAAGTGATCATGTTGTAATGCAGGTAAAAACCCAACTAAAAATTCCACTCAAACAAACACAGAAAATAACTAGAACAAATTTTAACACTGCCAACTATGAGGAAATAAATATCTTCATTAGACTCCAGCCAATAGGACAAAGAAGATCACTGTTTGAGGACTTCCAGTGTGTTATAAAAGGTGCAGTACAGCAATATATACCGGCCAAGTCTGTAAAAAATAATCAACAAAAACCATGGATAAATCAATATTTGTTTAGATAAATAGACAAAAAGCGTAGACTATGGGATAAATATAAAATAAACAAAACACCAGACAAATATCAAGCTTACATGATACAGAATAACAAGACTAAGCAAAAGTTGTTTGGTGTCCGGAGGAAATACGAGAACGCCCATGCAAATGCGGATTCACCAAAAAGACTGTTCAAATATATTAGCCGAAACTTAAACTCCAAAGTATCAACCATAACTCTAAAAGAACCAACACTCAGCAGTTTTTGAATGGTACAGTCTTGACAGAGAAATTTGCGGAGCAGTTCGACACAGCCTTTACAAGTAAACCATACCATATTCCAGCTTTACATGGGAATAGAGTGGAGAGATTCAATTGACACAATTCAATTTACAAGTGACAAAGTAGAATAAGCTCTCAAATGTATGAAAAAAGACACCAGCCCAGGGCCTGACGAAATTCCAACAGTTTTACTACAAAACTGTAGCACCACAATTGGTCCGTCCTTTGCTTGCAGAAGTAATGCAGGAATGTGTTGATCATTCGAAAATTCCAACACCCTGGAAATATGCAATCGTCACGCCACTGTATAAGAAAGGTGATAGCAGACACAGACCGGAAAATTATCGCCCTATTAGTCTTACCTCTAACTCCCTAAAATGTATGGAAATAATAATAGTAAAGGAACTAATATCTTTCTACCAGGAATTAAATCTCATTCCCTCAGCTCAACATGGATATCTACCAAGACGTTCGACCACTACCAACCTTTTGGAGTGTCTCAGCGACTGGACAAACCACCATGACAACGGCCTACCAACAGATGTCATTTATCTAGACTACGAAAAAGTCCCCACAACCTACTATTAAAAAAACTTTAGCACTTTGGAGTTAGAGGAAAGTTGCTTGCCTTGATCAAAGATCTGCTAGAGATTTTACCAGGTGTGAGTTAATGGAGAGCTTTCTAGTCCCCATAGGGTGAGCAGTGGCGTGGTTCAGGGTTCGGTGATTGATCCAGTGCTATTCATAATATACCTTTTTGACCTGGTTGATGATATCCAAACAACCATAAAAATGTTTGCAGATGATTGCAAAATATATGCAAACCCCACTATAAACGCAGATCTACTTCAGACCGATTTACAGACTATTGAAAACTGGTCAAAAACATGGGGTATAAAGTTGAATGCCACAAAAGGAAATTCCTTCATATATCTAATAAACCATGCCTTTAGAGGCCATTCCATAACAATGCTATCTACCCTGTACAAAAGTTATATAAGACCCAAAATAGAATATGCTTTTACCGTATGGAATCCGTATGATATTAAGTATATAGAACAACTTGAAAGGGTCCAGCGCAGAGTGACAAAAATTCCTTTAGACTTGAAACAGTTGACATATCCAGATAGACTACTAAAATTTAAATTAACATCTCTTAAAAAAAGGAGGCACAGGGGTGGTTTGATTGAGACTTTCAAAATAACAAGTGGTTACTATCAGTGTAAATTGACAGACATTTTCCACATAAGCTCAAATCTCCATCTTCGAGGACACTCCAAGAAGTTTGAAAAGGAAAGGTCAGCAAGACTGACAAGGAAAAGCTTCTTGGTGAACCGTATAGTGCATTCTTGGAACTCGCTAGGTCAAGATACTCTGTCGGCACCAAACACTATTATCTTCAAAAATCGGGTCGACAGAGAACTAAGGGAAGACTCACAGAGACTGATTTACTACAGTGCATGAGATAGAATTTCCATAACTATTTATAAGTGTAACAACAGCTTCATCGGTTTTACAACCGCCTGCTATTGTAATCCAAATAATAATAATAATTATAATTTTGCATTAAGAAAGATTGGTAATATCTACGTATTTTTAAAATAGTTTTTACCTACCTGATCCTTTATAGACCTCAATTTTGACAGTTCCCACCACGGTTTCAGCTGCCAAGTCGAGGCATCTTCTCGTGTATTGACCTTCTGGTGAAAACCAAAATCCATTGTAAATATAATCAGATAACCTACAACAATTTTTAATATAACCGGGCACTTTAGGGATGATATCTTGATAGCTTCTGTAAAGCAGTTAACTCACCTATCTCGGAGTGATTGCTTTACTCTATAAACTTCCTTGTCCAGGCAAAAAACTTCTAGATCAGTGTGAGCATGATGCAGTATGGTGACACCTGGAGTTTCATATACACCACGTGACTAAAACATGTAGTATGTGTTTCACGCCCAAGTCATTTCACAACATTTTAAACATTATCTATACCTTTAGCCCCAAATATCTATTTTCTACGATATCAATTCGCCCAACTCCGTGTCTCCCACCAATTTCATTTAATGCTAATAGGATATCCAGTGGTTTGCTGTACGTTTTTCCATCGTCGATCGTCAAAGAGACGGGCACTCCCTTTTCGAAAGTGATTTCAAGTCTAAAAAAAAATAGTTTATTTAATACCTTAAAGATGTCTTTTAGAATGACACTATTTAATTATTAATTCGAATATTACACCATCAGTGGCTTAATTAAATTTGATTTACATCCTTATTATACAAGTTCCCAATGTTCTTCTTTTTTGTTTGCTTGAACAGTTGCATGTATGTAAACATTTAGGCATTGAAAATTACCCATTCCTGTTTTGCTTAAAACATTCAAGAGTTAAAAAAAAGATGTACATTTAATGAAATACACATTTCTACCAAATTCCAGTAAATCCTAATGTCTAGCCATTTACAGCCAAATGAGCTTACCTTGTGCTTAGTTCTGGAGACAATTTTGGATCCTCGCTCATCAAAAACAAATCTTTAGGAGGCTCGTGGTTCGGATTTTCTAAGACTCCAGACTCATAACTAACATGCATCAGATTAGCGTCCATGCTCCAAGGGGCTTTCGGTGTGACAGAAACAGGTATATTATTTTCGGCTGCAAATTTTAGGAGATCTTGTCGTCCTTCGAACTTGTTTATAAATTCTTTAGTTCGCCATGGTGCTATAATCTCAGAATAGGAACAAATTCTATAAGACAGCTGTGTGCTAAATTCTTATGAAAGCGATTTTATATTATCATATTCTTAATAGTCACACGTAAAACTAAAAATCGAGCACACCTATAATTACATGGCCGTTGCCAATAACTGAATTTTTGGTTTATAATACGTAAGTTTTACAAAGAACGAAATAGTATTAGCAAGGCAATCAATACAGCATGTGCTCCCTCATTTTTCAATTTGCAGGCTCTTCATCAACTACGTATAGCTTT
>JAEQML010075596.1:0-13760 GCA_016904865.1 Pissodes strobi
AGGTGAAAAAGGCCTTTGCAGGTGCCACAACATAGTTTCATTTTCTTTCCAATCGTTTTATTACACTGCTTACAGCTCTTTGGATGAGTCATATCAAAAATTGGAAATTAATTTAATTTAACGAAAACAGCAGCAAATACGAGATAATCAACAATTAGTGGCAACTCCGCGCTGCCTTTCGTCGTGCTCACAGTGCACGGGAACAGCAAAAAATAGCGAAACGGTTCAAAGTACAAAACCGGCAGCGGGTCTCCACAAAATACTGAGATTTTGAAGGAAAATACCTGATTTGAAGACGACTCATTTCGTGCAAATGTTCAAGTACCCCTTGTCTTTGGATTCACAAGCCACAAAGTAATTTAAACACCACTAAATAAATTTATTTTCAAGATATTTATAGGACAATTTAACAAACAAGCCCATTCACGTGCCACGTTGTCGTTGGCAGAATCTTTCCGACTTCTAAGCACAGATTTCAACTCAATCAACCGAAACATCTCCACCGGTCCCTCCGGGGATTTCCGTTCAAAATTAGGATCACCCTGCTAAACAGTTAAATTTTTCAACAATTCACCAGCCACCTCCGGAGTTGGAAGTCTTGCCCTCAGATTATTCACAGACGCATTAGAAAACTTCCTAACTGTTTTCCAGACACTCCTTAGAGGAGTGTTTCTGTTCAAAGAAGCACAAAATTTACAGAAGGATTGTCGTTTTTTATTATGCAGAAATCTCCTAGAGTCTGCAATAGTTTTCTTCATTTCCAAAAATTTTTCTAAAGTTGAGTCGTTTATAGCTCCTAATTGCATTTTTCCTTTGAGATATTACAATATTACATTCCTCATCCCACCATGGTACCGAGGGTTTAAATTTTTTACTTCTGGGAATAGCTCTATCTGCTGCCTGCCCAATGACACTAAAAATTGTTGATCTGTCAACCCATCCGCTGGGATGGATAAGAGGACACAATCATGATATTGTAATCTACTAAAATGCATAAGCTACTAAACAAATATCACCCTGTCGCAAGTTTGAACTTGAACTTGAAGATTGTTATATAAACATTAAAGGCAAACTAGAAACAACGCGAGCAATCAACGGGAGCGACTTTGAACCTTATGCATGCAATGATCATCACTTTGTTTTATATAAATACGCTACCGAACCCTCAGTTCGGCAGACTTTGGTCTCACCTCCAGCTCCCAAGGTTAGCCACTTGACGACTGCCTTCTGGGTTCTATCCGCTCCTAATGTTAGTCATACGACTGCTTTAGGTTCCATTCCTTTCCTACCAAACCTGGCACCGGTTAGTCACTTGACGACTGCTAGGGCCAGGGGTTGCACAACCTCCATAGTAAAGTCTTGACAAGAAGTTTGTCAGAGTGTTGAGAAAGACAAGTGTCTAAATAGTCAGTTAGTGAAATCTCTTAGTGCTCTTAAATAAAACACAACCCTTAAGAAAAACTATAAATTATAAGACAGTAAACAAAGACCTATAAACAGTACCTCAAATCGAGAAAACATGCGCACCGTAGTAATCGGGTATAATAGAATCTCATTTTTTCTGACCAGTAATTATAGTTAAAGTTTTATCGTTAATACATTGTTATTGTTATAAACTAAACGTGCTTACTTTATCATCTCTTCTTACCCCACGTAACGCGATCCCGGTCTACCTCAGTTACCCCCCGGCACGCTAAACAAGGCGTGTCCTCACGAGTAGAACATCCAGTGGTAGATTAAAGGAAGCATTGAGACCCCGTCATTGTACTAATCGCGACGAGGCTCTTCTCTGAGAAGTTATTCTTTAAAGAAACGCGCTACCCCCTAAGCTACTCGTGACAATATTTGAATCGGTCATTTGAGAAACCACATAAGTCACTGTTTGGCCGAAAACGAGATAGTAGCAATTTCGTAATCTATACATGTAAACACCTTTTCCAGCGAAAAACCACATAAGTCAGACTATACGTTATTCGTTAATCTACGGTAAAAATATTTCATTCATTTGAGAAATAACATAAGTCATTCGACTTATGTTGTTTCTCAAATGAAGTCAAAGCTGGCGTCAAAAGTGGCGTTAATAGAAAACGTGAGTTGGTACTAGACCGAACACGAGACAGCTCAGATTTAGGCGAAAATGGGGACTCGGGGGTGGTTTCCGAGGTTGGGAAAAACGAATTTTGACATAAAAAAACTGTGGAACCTAGGGGGTAGGTTTCGCGAAAAAAAAATCGATTTTATAGGTGGAAATCGACGAAAGTCGGTGTGGTGGGTCGGACGGGTACCATTTAAACGAAACCTTGGGGCCCCTATTTAGTGTGAAGTTACGTCGAGCGTAGTAGTTTTATTAAAGAGCATTGTGAGACATGTTAGAGGGATATTTGGGAGAGTAGAGTTATGTCGAGCGTAGTATTATTAATATAAGTGCGTTGTGAGACATCAATCAATCAACAATATTTATTTACTCTTTCGTTATTTACATGTCACCTCTAGATACTAAATAACATATTTTGGAGCGTATCGCGGGTTTACTCCCCACGCTGTTTCCTCAGCGCGTTGCGGACCCGCGCATCACTGCACCCATCTAGAGGGGGGCGGGATGTGTGCCCTGCTATTTCGCACTAGATTAGTGACGCTACTTTCGATTTGCATTTTCCATGGGATTTATCCCTTCAAAATCACTGCCAATTAGTGCTAACGATTCGTTGTTGTTTGTTTACTTGGGCTTGCAGGTTTTGGTTCGATCTATTTTGTTATGCAGGGAAAAGTTTAAGAGAAAAAACCCTGCTTCTCGTTATTAAGATTAGGACGTTATGTACAAACAAGCATTATGTACAATATATACAATATTTACAACATTTAAACTTATTATACTATGATACGTATTTACACGCTATGTACATTATTTTTTGGATTGTAGCATATGCACTACGAATCCACATCCGGTGGTTTGGAATTGCTAGCATCAAGTACCAGATGCGCGAGCTTTGCGATAGCAGCTGCGGAGTCAGGGATGCTTCTGCAGCGTGTAGTGATTTGTTTGCGTGTGTGTATGTATAATTTGTCAACTAGCAAGCCTCATCTCCGCGTCCTAACGTCGATCGATGAGGTAGCCACTATGGTGTAGCTGACCTAGTTTGGTTAACTGTTTATGCTATTTTAGAGGCACATTTATGTGTTATGTTGTGTGTGGTATATGTGTATTCGGGTGTAGATCCTACCTTTAGGGAGGCCTTATCTCGTTGTAGAATAAAGACGTGTTCCTGTATATTGTCCCATGAGGTGTTCGGTGTTCCGGGTCAAATCTTTCATTTGCTATATTCGCTGTCAGTGGCGAGCCCTGTATTCCGGTCTCGAAGAACCTGCATGCAAGGTGGTTTATATGTTCATCGACATACTCTATGTCCGCCCACGCATGCAGGTCATCGACCCGTACTCTGTCGCGTAGCGAGACAGAGAAGGCAGCGCGGAGGTATTGGTTTTGTATCACTTGAATGTGCCTTTTCTGTGATCTGGCAACGGAACACCAAACTGGGGCTCCGTACATTAGCGCAGGCCTGATGATCGATTTATAAATTATGAGCTTATTCAACGGGCTTAGGTAGGATCTGGGTGTGATTAATGTGTTCAAGCTTTGTTTAATGGCCATATTTTTTGTTTTAATTGCCACAATGTGTTTATTGAAGTCAAGCCTTGAGTCAAAGGTTATACCCAAATATCTGACTTCTCTTTTGGGGTGTATTTGTGTATTTTGTATGGTGAGGGGTGTAATTTGTGTGTCTTTTCGTTTACGTGTAATGATGATCAGTTCTGTTTTGTTTGCGTTTAATGTGATTTTCCATTTTTTGTAGTATGATGTGAGGGTGTCAAGGTGATTAGATATGTTTTGTTTTGCCACTTCTGCTTGGGGAGATACGGAATAGATTGCAGTATCATCTGCGTAAAGGGCGATGCGGGTATTTGGATTTGAAGGAAAATCAGCTATAAATTGATTGAATAGTTGCGGCGATAAGACCGTTCCCTGTGGGACTCCGGCAAGGATATGTCTTAATGCAGACATTTGCTTCCCGACCCGCGTTACGAAGGTGCGCCCGGCAAGGTATGACTCGACTAGGGCGGCCATGTGTAAAGGTAGGCCGTACTTTACGTAAAGTTTATATAGTAGCCCGTCGTGCCACACCTTGTCGAATGCCTTCTCTATGTCGAGGAGCAACATCACGGTGGTTTGCCTCTGATTGAAGCTTCTATATATGTCAGTTGCGATTTTCGCAGCAAGCATGGTAGTGCCATGCCCTCCGCGAAAACCGAACTGCTCCTGCGGGATTATACGCAGCTTTTCCACCGCGCTGTTGATCCTCGACAAGAGGAGTTTTTCCGCGACCTTTCCGAGCGTGTCGAGGAGCGAGATCGGTCGGTATGATGCCGGTTGCCTCAAGTCCTTGCCGGGTTTAGGGAACAGAATTATGCACGCTTTCTTCCAGGATGAAGGGAAATGTTGCAACCGTATTATCGCGTTAATGATATGCATATAATGGATAAGGGTTTTATTAGGGATATTTTTCAGGACTACGTACGGAATTGTATCCGGGCCGGGGGCTTTATTTCTGGGCAGTTGGCGGAGAATTTTACGAATTTCGGCAGGGTTAACCCTAAGCTTCTCGAGCGCCCTTGGAGCAATAGGATACTTTCGGTTTTTAAAGAGTCTAACCTGGTCCGTAATCAGGTCGTGCTCAGGTGTTGCGTAGGGCATCTCACTGTAGACTCCCTCCAGGTAGCCCGCGAAGACTTCTGCTTTGCCCAGATCATCATATATATCTAGGCCATTATGCCTTAGTTCTGAAACATCTGCAGAGCCTCCACGCACCTTCCTGGCGAGCTTCCACAGTGATCCGTCCTTCCTGTTTATACTATTAATATAATCGAGCCACGCTTTATTCCTGTGATCACGGATCTGCACCCTTATTGACTCCGTGAGCTCGTTGACTCGGGCCAAGTCAATTCCTGTTCTGTTTCTCTGCCATCTGCGTCGAAATCTGTTTCGGAGCGAAATTAGTTCCAGTATATTTTCAGGAAGGGATTCAGTCCTTGGACGGATGACTTTCCTTGGACAGATAGCATCACGGATGCGCTGGATGTTAGATGTAAGTGTATTTACCTCTGTTTCGAGTTCCTGGATTGTCTCCATCTGCCGGGGAATTACAGTTGCCTCGCTTAGTCTCGCTCGGAACAGATTCCAGTCAACATTTCTGTACGAAACAACGGTGTCGTTTATAACAGGGACCCTGCGGTACAGTCTAATCTTGACCGGAAGGTGATCCGAGTTCAACGTATCCATCTCCTGGAGTTGCGAGGCCCTTATCGCCCCCCGGGTGATGGCGATGTCCAAGAAGGAGGCATGTCGGATAAATGTAGGATTAGGTGTTCTGTAGAGGGATATTTCCAGGTTGTTTTCGATTATCCCCCTTAATAATCTACCCTTGGTGTTCGTTGTACCTCCCCATTCAGCGTGGGATGCGTTGAGGTCACCGATCACCAAGGATATTCTATTTGGAGGTAAAAGTGCCAGGAGGTCATTTTCTAGGAGGCGGAGACGTGGATGTGCGTATGCCCCGCTGATACGTAGACCACCCTCGGTCTCTATTGTAACATGTTCGATAGCTGTTCTAATGTCATGGACCCTTTTGTAATTGAGTGATCTATGTATCAGACAGGCCACACCTCCTCCACGTCGATCAGGCCTATCATAACGCTCAATTTTATATCCTCTGATTTTAAAGCTGAAATTTGGGTTTAAGTTAGTTTCAATTAGAAAAACAACCTGGAAATTGGTAGTATACATAAAATTTCTAAACTCGCCCATTTTGGACCTGATGCCGTTACAATTCCAACTTGCGACGTTGAACATAAAGACATTTAAATGTTGTATTTAGCAAACTCTACAGTGAAGAAGCGTATCGAGGCTTGCATTAATAACATGCGGTCGCCTCGACACGTTTCCAGCATTGCTGCATATTCCTCTAATGCGCGGAACATTTCATCAACATTAATCAAGTTATTTATTTTTGTGACAATATTATTTAAATTTAAAAAGTTGGCAGAGATATTAGTTGGCGCGTTTGTAGCGTCACTAACCTGTATTGTTCTGTTATGCGTCCTTTCGTCCTCTCTTTGGCTGCCTCTTAGGGGGGGGAACTGCCTCTCGAAGTCCTCTTCTTCGCGTTCTTGTAGGGGGCCATTGCTTTGGCTTGGGCCTCTTCGCTGGCCCACTGCTGCATTTGTAGTCCTCTGGTTTCTCCATGCTGGATTTGAGGGAGGAGGTGCTGGTTTATACAATGGCTTACTTATCGGTTTGTTGCTTTGCTGCGGTTGTAGCAAATTTAGTTTATATATGTATACGGGGCAGCCCTCATCTATTGAGCGATGGGAGCCCCCGCAGTTCACACACTTAATTTCATTGCTGGCACATTGAGTTATGTCGTGTTGCTTTGCGCATTTGCTGCATGCAACCTGCCTATTGCAATACGTTTTAGCATGGCCATACTGTTGACAGTTTTTACACTGCATAATAGGCTTGCCCGTACGCCGCATTTCCCATGACACACGCACCGACATTATCGTTCTAGCCTCCTGATTTAATCTCTTTACTGTGTGAGTAGCCTCTAAAATTATCAAATATAGAGGTACTCTAGTCTTCCTCATTTCGTAGACGTTTTTAGCCACTATATTATACTCATCCCTTAGCGCCTGTGCAATTTCTTGAGGGGAAATTTCCCCGTCAAGACCGCGCAGGACGAAGGCCCGTGTTTTTTCAATAGTTTCTGCATACGTGTGATATTCTGTTTTCTCCGCATTGAGCATTCGTTTTAGTGTGTGTAGATCATTTAAGTTTTCACAATAGATTATAACTGAATTTTTCGTGTATTTCAGTTGGTATTTGAAGATACGCGCATTTTGTAAGTCTTCACGTAATTGTTTATGATCTGCCGGTCGACCTTTGATCACTACGGGGGGAGGTGGCGTAGATTTAGGTTTTGCAGGCGCTTTTTGTTTGCTAGTCACCCTTTTTCTATTTTTAGACACATTTATGGACGCCTCGCTGCCGGCGTCTTCATCTTCGGACTCCATGTCCGACAGGGGTTGAAATTTATTGTTCGTCTTAATCGGATTTGGCCCTATATCCAGGTTTACCGTTTTAAAGTTCCTTTTGAACGGGAGCTGTTTAAACGGTACTTTAAACACATCCTTGGTATGTTGCGCTGTTGCCGCAGACGCCTCAGGCGGACACACGACATCGATGCTAGGGTCGGCCTTCGAACTCGAGTCCGTCTCCATGCTGTTGTCTAGCGTTTTTTGCTGACGTTCTTTTTCGGTTGGCAATGTTTTTTGCTTCTTCGATTTGTCCGTGTTTATATTTGTCGGGCTGGCCTTTTTTTTGCCCGTATCAATTTTAGCTGCAATTTGCCTAGTTATTCCGGTTGGGTGGGTGTCTATTATGTGTTGTTTGGCTTTCGTAATTAATTTCCATGCCTCAGAGGCGTTCAGGCCAATAATGTTATCTAGTTTTTCGGCGTTAATTCTGCAACTCATGCAGATTTCAATGTAGCTAGATGTTCGTTTTTGGACTTTTTTGATTGTCAAGTCAGATATTTTCCGTTCTGGGTTTGACTCTACGGAAATAATGGACAAGTTGTCGTCCTCTTCCGTTGTCTCATCCATCTTTGGGCGAGAGCAAGGCGGGGCTCCGTCCCCGAACTACAAAAATTATAGCCGAAGCTTTCCAGTAACTTTACTAATTACAAATAGCAAGAAGCAGTTAAATAGTTTGTCTGTATGAACAGAGATCGCGAGGATCGGTCGGATTAAAAACTCGTAACGTTCTATTTACCCGGAACGCAAACAGGTCCTATTCGATACGAAGTTCGCATAGGAATCGTGTTGTGAGACATGTTAGAGGGGTAATTCGGAGTGTGGAGTTACGTCGAGCGTAGTACTATTATTAAAGAGTGTTATGAGACATGTTAGAGGGGTATTTGGGAGTGTGGAGTTACGTCGAGCGTAGTACTATTATTAAAGAGCGTTGTGAGACATGTTAGAGGGGTATTTGGAAGAATGGTTATGTCGAGCGTAGTAGTTGTGTTTCTCTAAATATATCTTGTTTCCAACAAAACGTAGTTTAATTAATTTCTAACCACAACTACAACATAATTAGGCAAACAAAAATTAAAAGCGTCATTAATTTGAGAAACAACATAAGTCATCGACATTCGAAATTTTTTTCCTGCTTCAAATGACAGTTTATAAAAAAATCCCTGTTAACACCTATTTGGATCATTACAACAGATTGAAGGAAAAATCGTGAGTTATGTAGTTAACCAGGGACATATTCTATAATGTTTTATCTAGTTTCTGAACATTTTGCACAGGCTGACTTATGTTGTTTCTCAAATGACCGATTCATTTGAGTTCCCGGCTGTACCATTTAGGAAATTAGTCTTCTTTGTTTTTTTTAAGGAACAAATTTATCAATACCATAAAAAATAACATCGTAAAATCTCCGGAGAAGAAACTTAACATCTTCATTAGACTGTAGGAAATCCCAGTTGACAGCAGAGAAATAGTTATTAAGTGCTACGTAGTCGGCTTTGTCGAATATAAATACCCTAATTTCAGCCTTCCTATCCCAACAAAGAGTTATTCCCGGTCTTATAGAAACTTGCAAAGGGGGATGATAAGGGCCTATTTTGCTAAGAGGATCATTGCATTTTGTTACTTCCACACCCTGAAATTCATCAGACAATACCAGATCCAGAAGTTTGCCGCTGCAGTTAGTGACATCATTAATTTGATCAAGTTTCGATAATAAATATTATTAATTAAAATATCCGCCGATGAACTGCTGCCTCCAGATGGCGTCAGGTGACCTTTGTCAAGTTCCCATGTCATTGACAAGGGAAGGGAGTGTAATGTCAGGTAGATTAAAGTCTCCGAATATGATGAATTTGACATTTTTGTGGTTATTTGTTATTTCGAAGATTCTCCAAAATGTCCACAAGATCCTCATATGTTTGTTGAGATGAGTTAGGAGGGATATAAACTGACCCAATTATGAGCGTCTCGTCCCGCAACCTTACTTGAATCCATAGATCCTCAAACTCTCAAACGATGCGCTACTACTACTTTGTAGCTGCCTACAGTCAATAATGGAGAGGAAGGCAATCAAAGTTCCACCACCTCTCTTAGAATTCAGTGCATCATAATCTATGTCCTGACGAAACACCTGATAGTTGTGTTGCATTTGGTATCGAGTAAGACGGTTAACTGGCACTTGTTGAAGATCGGTATCAGGAATCATGTTTAAAGAATGGCCAACAAGAAAGTGCCCTGGTGTCAGCGTTTCTAGGTCTTTAGGATCGTTGCTGATAGATAAGAGTGGACGGGAATTTAATACCGCTTCCACCTGAACCACAAAGGTATAAAACTCTTCGTAAGTGAGAGGATTTTTATCGGATAATACACGGCGCAAATGATGCTTAAATGATTTTACAACTCCTTCCCATAAACCCCCAAAGGAGATCTCGAGGGATTAAAATGAAATTGAATCATGTTGTGTTTAAGATAGGATTGAAAATCTGGTGTCTCGTAAATTTTGTATATTTCGCGCAGTTCGCTGTTCGCTCCAATAAAATTCGTTCCGTTGTCAGAATATAAATGTTGACATAAACCTCGTCTTGAAACAAATCGTTTGAGCATAGCCAAGAAATCTTGAGAAGTGAGATCCGTGACCAACTCCAAATGCACAGCCTTGGTGGCCAAGCACACAAAAACACATAGGTAAGCTTTAATGAATTTTCGATTCCTTAATTTAGAATCTTTAATTAGGAAAAAACCTGCATAATCCACGCCAGTGTGGAGGAATGGTCTGGAAGGGTTAACTCTAGGTTCGGGCAGGTCCCCCATAAGGGCACTTAAAGGTTTAGGATTAAGCTTATAGCAAGTTACACATTTCCCGATAACAGATTTAACAGAGGATTTACCATGTATAGGCCAAAATTTTTGCCTTATAAAGGATAGGGTGGATTGGATTCCAGGGTGGAAATTTCTTTCGTGTTCATGAATAATGATCAAACGGGTAAAAGGATGGCCTTGGGACAATAGCATAGGATGCTTAGCCTGGTAATCAAGATTGGAGTATTCCAATCTTCCACCAACTCATAAAACTCCGTAGGCATCAACAAATGGAGTTAAGGATTTTAGTTTACTTTGGGGTTTTAAGCCGGTCCTGGATTTAAGATCTTGTATATCATTGGAAAAAGATTAATTTTGAGCTATTATAACTAGGGTGATTAAACGCTTTGTGGCGCTCGAAAGGCATTAAATGTCCGACTTGACGAGATAACTTAGCTGTTCTCGAGTTCTGAATAAATCGAATACAATAGGCAGTTACGTTAACCAATTTGTTGTAATCTGAAAATTTGTCGAAGAGTTGGTTTCTAGGAACGCCAGCTGAAACTAAAACTATAGACTTAGGATTTATTTCTAGGATTTCGGGATCGAATTTTTTTCGGTGATAATTTGAAATATGGGTTTTGGTAGGCCAATATTCGGTAGGTAGTGAAAGAAACGATGGTCCGTGCCACCATAGAGAACTAGTTTTTAAATCATGTGGGCTTATGCCCCGGGAAATTATGTCAGCTGGATTCTCAGCAGAGGATATGTGATGCCAATTATTTACATCGCTGACTTGTTGGATCTCAGCAACTCTGTCGCATACGTAAGCCTTTAGCTGGCGGGGCTCTAAAGAAAGCCAGCAAATAACTATTGTGGAGTCTGTGTAATAGTTTATTTTATTCGCATCGCAATTTAGAATTTTTGCAGTTCTATGCATTAACCTGGAAAGAACCAAGGCTCCGCAAAGCTCAAGACGGGGCAAAGTTACCGCCTTTAGGGGAGCCACGCGGCTTTTAGCACATAAAAGGTTGACAGCAATATTGCCAAGTGAATCAACTGAACGTACGTAAATGGACGCACCAAAGGCATTTATAGAGGAGTCACTAAATCCATTAAGTTCAAGGGAAATAGCATTTTTAATTGTGACTTGTCGAGGAATCTTAAAGTAGTCAACTAGGGATAAATGATAGGTAAAATTTCTCCAAATTCGAAAGATTTCTAAGGGAACTGGTTCATCCCAATCTATCTTGAGAAGCCATAGTTTCTGGAGATGGATCTTGACTTGAACTACCATTGGACCAAGGAGACCCAAAGGGTCGAAGATTTGTGAAATTAGCGACAATATTGTTCTCTTGGTAACTGGTTTAAGGCGGGATTCAATGGCTGAATTATATATAAACAAATCTTGATTGGAGGTCCAAGAAATGCCTATAGTTTTTGTGCTCTGAGAGTCATTAAGTATAAAATCAGTACTGCTTGAACTTTCAGAAGTTAAATCAGATAGTACTTTAGGATCATTCGAACAGTACTTTCTCAATTCAAGTCCGTAGGTTTTTAGCAAACTAATAAGATTCTTCCGCAAGGTGATAAGCTCTTCTTTTGTATCAGACCCAGTTAAAACATCATCGACGTAGAAGTCAAAACGAAGTACATTGCTCTCACGGGGATAATCATCTGCAGAACGATCAGCAATTTCCTTTATACAACGAGTAGCTAGATAGGAGGAACTAGCCATTCCATATGTGATGGTATTAAGTTGAAAATGTCGAAGTTTCTCATTAGGGTCATCGCGCCATATTATGCGCTGGCTGGGATCTAATAGAATCTGTCTGTACATTTTGGTGATGTCGCCAGTAAGGACATAATCATACTTACGGAATTTTAAAAGGATTGAGAAAAGATCATTTTGAACATTAGGACCGACCTTGAGGGTGTCATTCAGGAATAGGCCGGTACTTGAAACACATGAGGCATCGAAAACGACTCTCAAGCCTGTCGTCGTGCTATCATGCTTTTCCACGCAGTGATGTGGAAGATAACAGATTGGATATTTAGAAGAACTAGGCAGGGCAGGATTTATTTCAGACATATGGCCTAAGGATTTATATTCATTGATGAAATCCGCATAAGCCCTTTTAGTTTCAGGGTTTTTGTCAAGCTTTCTTTCTAGTGAATGAAAACGCCTTGAGGCAAGCTGCAAAGAATCACCTAGCTCAGAAACTGTAGACCTAGTAGGAAGTTCTACTATGAATCTGCCGGTTGGGTCAAGACGAGTTGTATTTTGAAAATGTTCTTCGCATTCAAGTTCTCCCTTAGAAAGGGTTTGGGGAATTTGTTCTGTGGTTTCCTCTGTCAACCAGAATTTTTCTAAACTGTTTTGAAGTACATTGGTGCTGACAAGTGACTGGCTAGGGGTGTTATTATAGGAAACATTCACTAATAAGGATATTGGAACGCTTATGACCCATGCAAGCTTAGTCTCCTGTAAAATAGGGCTACCTTTACCGGTTCTTATTTGTTTCGGACCAAGAAGGTCATAGAACAAACCGGCGCCTATTAAAACATCAATTTCTGATGGTGTGTGAAACTCCGAGTCAGCAAGACGCAAATCATTAGGAAACTTTACTCGAGAAAGATCAATGGGAAATTGGGGTGTGAGTTCTGTGATTTTGTTAATCACTAATGTGGGTATTTTTACAGAGAAATTATTTACAGTGGATTTTATGTGCAGTTGGGTGCGTTTGCTGAGATTTGTAACATCTGGGCCGATGCCTGAAACAGACATACTTATTGAGTGATAAGGCAAATCAAGTTTTTTAAATAATTTTTCACTAATAAAATTTGATTGACTGCCATTATCCAGAATAGCTTTGCAAAGTATGGGTTTGTAATTTTTGTCATAGACATATATCAAAGCAGTAGATAAATGCACAAAGGAATTAGGATTTTGGTTGGTGCAGTGCAAATTTTGAGTATTTTGACCCCCATTCGGTATGGTGGAATGTATAGGTTCATTGGGGCAAGTTAGGTTTGAATTTGCATAAGTTGCGCTATTATACATGCTGCACAATTATGTAGGTTATGATTAGAACCACAAGATGCAATTTGAGGATTTGCCCCTTCGCTTAGGATTAAAGTTTTAGAGTTAGACACCTTTGTATGATTCAAATTGGCATCTAGGCTGGGTGGTGATTGATTCTGTTGCATATATCCCGAGTGAGATTGATAAGGTTTATAAGGATTAGAATTAACATCTGAATTATGGTTAGATTCGTTATGCAAAAGTGTATGATGTGGTACCTTGACATTGTCTACAGGTGTGAGCTGACTTGCATTCTCCATTCCGGTGTCCTGGCCGCAAGCAGTTGGTACATAAATTTGCCTTTTTTGCCTCAAAACACTTACCTGATACAGGCAAATCTATGAATTTTTTACAAAAGTAAACAAAATGCTTATCTTTGCACATAGGACAAATGGAAATAGAATTTTGAGAGACCAAAGTCTTGCGTTCAAATGGCTTTTCAAATTTACCAAATGATTTCTTAGTATTTAATTTAAAATCTAAAGATTCTAGGAAACGGCAACGTTGTGATAAAAATTTTAAAATATCTTGTGTTGCTGGTCTATCAATATCCTTAGAAAAGCTTTCCCATTCCTTACGGGTATTAAAATCCAATTTAGAATTTAAAAGATAAATAAGAAGTGTGCACCACTGGTCTACAGGCTCGTTCATATTTTGCAGTGATTTAAAATGATTTTAAAATTAATCTAAAAGCTTTCGTAATTGTATATATGATTCCTCTTTAATAATG
>JAEQML010075597.1:0-13760 GCA_016904865.1 Pissodes strobi
CTTCGCCCGCTTCCTCTCTTGTGATTCTAGTCATTGCTTGTCTAGCTACTCCCTCTACAACAATGTGTAGAAGTTCGAGACCCCCCAATTGCATTGTACTTTGTTGAGAGCTGATTTTATGATCTGCTTTTTCGTTTCCTTGAACCATACGATCGACCCGTAAAGTAGGATGGGTCTTACTATCATTGCGTACATCCATCGCAGGATTTCTGGTTTATATCCCCAGGTTTTCCTGCAAAGCTTTAGCACACCATGAGGGCCCTCGAAGCCTTAATTACAACTCCTTCAACGTGTTTATTTCATTTGAGTTTACAATTCAGCGTTATGCCTAGATATTTGACTTCCTCTGCCGGTGTAATGTTGCCACCTTGTATTCGGATATCTTTCATTCTAGGGAGTTCTTTCTTCCTAGAGAAGGGTACTATGTTTGTTTTTGATGAGTTTATTTCTAGCCTTACTGTTTGGCACCATTCTTCCGTTGCTTTGAGTCCAGCCTGAATGAGTTCACATAGTGTACCCTCAAGGTAAGTCTTTTTTCGCAAAATCAAATATTGACCTTTTAATTCGTTTTTTCCTATGCTTTATAGCTTTTTTATGAAAATCAAACCACGGTCGAAACGTTAAAATAAAAATGTAAGAGAAAAAAATGGAATGGAATGCTCATTATATGCAACATATATAACAAATTTTCTCTCAAAAAAGGAGATTATATTAGTCTAAATTTTATACACATATTAAGATAAGATACCAAGTGAACTATACAGGCTGATCCAAAATAAGTGCGCATCATTGGTAATTTGCTATTATTACATATTATATAAAATAGTCTAAATTGGAGACTATTAGAAGTCTGATTATGATAAACAAACAATGTAAAAAAACTGGAGTTTTGAAGAAAGATATTATTATATATAGAACGAGAATGCTTATTATAATTATTCCTGAGTTATAAGGGCATACATATTAGTTACAAAGTAAACAGATAATGAACTTAATTATAAGCATATAATAAAACAATACATTCTTCTTTAGAAGATACTCTGGCATTCAAAGCAATTAAATTGTACTTATAATATATTTGAAGACATATCTTGTAGTAAAGGTTAAATATTTCTGAAACAATGTTCTTGAAGCCGAACACCCTTGTTCAGGTATCTTTCCTGGGCGCCAACTGGTAACATAATTACATGTTAAGTTATTAGAAATCTATTTCACATCCCATTAACTGAAACATCTTCAGTTATTTAATTCAGACAGGAGGCAGCAGGTAAGATCGGTGTCTCATTATTATGATTAGCCTTGGACGAATCCCAAGTTTGTATTAAAATATTTTATAGCTGGTTGAATTCTTCAGTCTCTTATTTGATTGCTTCGTTAATTTTTTAATCCTTAGACTGAAATAAATTGTTATGTAGGTAGGTAGGGGTTCATTTTTCAGCAAAATTTGGTTAAGGGGTTTCATAAAAAAATAAATTACGTCGTTTTCATTCCCTCGTACTTTTTTGCGAACTTTGATGAAACGTGTTAAACAGCAATTAAAATGACCGAAATCACTTTTAATAAATGTATTGCCAATGCCATTATAATTTTTTTGACGAAAGTAGTTGCATGTATTGCGGGCATTCACGTTCTGAATTTTCATTTTCCTTTTTCCGACGCTTTACATCATTACGTCTGCAAAACAATTCCCTTAATTACCCAACCATTATCAGCCTGAAGGTAGAAATGGCGTAAAATAATATTACCTCTATAAATGACAACATTTATTAGTTTCTCAGTAAATCCATCGGAATTGCAAAATCGATTGCAAAGCACAGCACGCAGTGAGAATCAATTGTTTGCAATTTAACTTAGCAATTTCGATTCGACTTTCACGACAAAAGTTTAATAATAAATTTAATTATTTATGGAGTTTCTAATCTATTTAGCCGGGTTTTCGATTATTGAAATATCTATTTATAAGGTTACGTATTTTGTTATTTTATTTTAAGCAAAATATTCGAATTGGTTCTTGTAAATAGTTCGATAATTTAAGTTGTTATTAACTTTACTTAATTGTGGAAATTAGGGGTTCCACGCGAGCATAGTGAGTAACGAAAAAAAAAAGGTGTATGCTTAAGATCACACGATAGAAGCGAAAACGTCAACAAGGCGAGATTAATATAAGAACCTAAATATATATATTTTAAATTGTTTCCTTAAGGCGCCGGGCATCGATCCCGGTAAACCTCTCGCATGCTGAGCAAACGCTCTACCATTTGCGCTACGCCGCTGAACTAAATACGTGCGTTAACACTGAACTTAAGTCTACAGACCGGCATAATACATATTTATTGTAAATTTGGCAGATAAGTATATGATTATTGGAATTAATGTATTACAGAGACTGACAAGATGTACAGGGTCAGTATCAAGAAAAGTTTAAATTCAACTAAAGCACCCTCTTGTATGGTTTTTACCGTAGAGTCTCGTCAAGTGATCAGGTTTTTCATAAACAAATTATATTTTTCCAAAAAAAAATATAACCTTAATTTTTTATCTATAAATAGGTGTTTTGAAATTTTTCCCCATATTCGTCATTTCGAAAGAGAGAAACATTTAGAGAATTTCTCTACTAGAAATTCCCTATCGAAATATCGTCTAGGTTTCTTCGATCCTCGCGACTTTTTCGGTGCTAGACCCACGTTTTCAGATATATACACCCCCAAATTTTGACCGTTACCTGCTTTTGCATAGACAGCTAAGCCTGCACTACGCAGGAGAAAGTATGCTGAGCATGTCAAAGTAAGTTCTCACTTCAAAAACCAGTACCAGCCCAAAACAAATAGGAGCTGACAGATCCTAAAAGGTTCTTTTAACCTAGCGGCTCTGTTGCAATTTTAGACTCAACTTAGACAATATATTGTGAAAAAATGCTTCCCTTTACTACGACTTAGCGTTGTGAAGTAGGATCAATATACCCTTACCAAGACCAATCGTGAAAGTTATCTCGATATAGACATATAAGGTTCCAGTATTAACCGAGCTTGGATGGAGTTATCTCCCAAAAAATATTTCCTCTGAATGGATCCAACCCATTGGAAAGAATAAATTAATATCACAAAGTCAGGGAGAAACCAAGAAATGCCCTTTCGAAATGCGGAGAAAATCATGCAGCAAACTATCGAGGATGCATTATAGCAAAAGAGAAAAAATCAAAGATAAATAAACAAAGAAAATTAGCTTATCTAAACAACCAAAGAGTAACGACAATCTAAACAACCTTTTAAAAAATGTCAACCCAAGCAAAACTGTAGTCATTCCATTCACAAAAAGAAGGAAGCTTAACTTTAAAGCACCCACTTTGGGAGGGACAACGGTAGAGCTTTCAAAAAAGGTTAAATATCTTGGCATCATTCTTGACCAGAAACTGACCTGGAAGCCACACCTGGAAAAAACTATCAAAAAAGCAACGGCAGCGTTCTGGCCTGTCGAGGACTCTTTGGCAAGACATGGGGACTGAAACCCTCCATCATCTGGTGGTCCTACGACACTGTTGTAAAGCCTATTATAACCTACGCCTGCTTAGTGTGGTGGGTAAAAACAAAGGAAATAACAACACAGCGAAAACTAGCAAGGGTACAAAGGCTTGCCTGTCTGGGTATAATAGGGGCTAGGAAAACGTGCCCCACAGAAGCGCTGGAAACCCTACTTGACTTCCTTCCGCTGCACATATGCATAGAAAGGGGAAAATGAGGCCTGGACCATTGCGCATAGAGTCACTCAGACACAAAAACTGAAATAAGGAAACTGACTGCCTGGTCACCTTAAAATTCTGAAGGACATCCAGATAGAGGCGATGACCAAACTAACCGATACAATGGAAATAAAACTCCATTTTGATCGCTACTTTGAAGTGATAGTTGAAGATCGCACTACTGCAGGGGAAAGACTAAAACAACTAGAGAGGGAATTACTCATCTGTTGGGTCAAAAATTAAAGAAGGAGTGGGATCCCGAGTTTACGGACTTAGCTGTCAAATCTCTGCACCTTTAGAAAACACTCCCATTTTCAAGCAGAACAAATGTTATCAATATAACCTCCTCTGAATGTTCCAAAAAGGCCTAAGAGGTGCAAAGATCTATATCCTATCAGATTGTCAAGCAGTCTTAAAAGCACTAGCATCTACCAGAATCAACTCCCGGCTAGTGTAGGATTGTCGGATGGCTGCAGATCGATGGGCAAACAGAAACAGACTCACCCTAATGTGGGTACCAGGGCACGAGAGTGTGGAAGACAACGAAGCCGCTGACCAGCTCGCACGGAGTGGTGCACAGACTGCCTTTTGCTAGCCTGAACCATTCTGTGGCATCACTAGAGGGCACCTAATGAATGAACGCAGAAATTGTGAAAAAAAACGGAAAGAGACACATTGGGTCAATACACGTGGGCAAAGACGGCCCGTCTTTGCCCACAAAAGAACCATCTCTCACTCGCCTAACTACACAAAGAGCTACAAAAAAAAATAGATAAAACTGGTCGTGGCCCCTGGAGGTATCACCTCAAGAAAATGGGGAAAACCACTGACGAACAATGTAGATTCTGCCAAATTATGGCTAAAACGTCAGAGCACCTACTCTACGAATGTCAGGCACTGATTCGCCAAAGTTTGAGGCATCTCGAAAATGCCCTTGTGGCACCTGGAGATCTACAAAGCTCAACTCTCGAAATATTCTGAGGTTCTCGAAAGAGATATGAATTTACGTGTAAGATAGGAGGGTATATACAAAAGATCAATTGTGATCGACGTGTTGAAGGGCAAATCTTGCTGAGCGACCCCTCTATCATACCATACCAACCTCTTTTAATCCCAAAAATAAAATTGCGCAGGAGCGAGATCCCCAAAAAGTGACATATAGCCAAATGGTAACCGGGAAAACAAAATAAAACATAACAATGATTATAGATCAAAACAAACTAATTCATCAACTAATGCTTCAATAAATACTAGAGAAACTAGGCAAAATTGATGATTGGATATCGAAACTAGAATATCGTGCTTAAGGAGCGATTCCTAAAAGCTAGAAATGGCTATTACCATTAGCATATTAGGATGTAACGCCAATTGACTATTGCAGCACAAGCAAAAACTACAAACAGTCCCAGACCTAGAACAAATAGATATGAAACACCTTTCTCTAAAGGCATGCATTAATTTTAAAATATACAAAATATATCACACCAGACATCCAGATAACACGGCAAGAGGAGAAAGTGTTGTTATAATAAAGGAATCTATAACGCTTTACCAGAAAATTTATTATCAAACAAAATATAGACAAGTAATATTAGTCATCGTAAAAACTAAAACCTATGACATTAGAATCACAGCAATATACCGCCCACCAAGATATAATATCAAAAGGAACAATATAAATAATTTCTAGGAACTCGGAAGCATAGATTCACCATAGGAAGAGACTTCAATGCGAAGAAAACTCAATGGAGATTTAGGCTATCAACACCTGAAGGTAAAGAACATTGACCAGCGTGCAATCATTATAAATGTGAAATAATATTGAAATGCCAGCATATTGGCCAACGGAACCTGGAGAAGTTCTTGATCTTATTGACTTTTTTTTATAGACAAGAATATCTCAATTAACTATATGCTCATAGAAGAAGAGTCGGATATGAATTCATAGCACTCCCCTATACTTCTTACACTGAGTGTGATTCAAAAATAAATCCCTCATAAACTAATCAATAAACAAACATATTAGAAAAGCTTCAAAATAAAACTTGAAGAGAAATTATTCTTTCGATGCCACTAAGAACAGAAGAACAGCTAGATAATGAGGTTCAATTTTTAGTTAAAAATATCCAAAAAGTAGCATGGTAAAATACGCCGAAAGGAATCAGGGAAAAAATTAACGAAAAATTAAAATTAAAAAGAAAATGGCAACAAACCAGAGTCCAAGTCGATAAAAGAGCACTAAACAATGCAACTCAACGAATAAAAAGAGAGAAAAATCGTATTAAGGACGAGGTAACAGGTAACTGAGTGAATTAATTAATCACCCAAATACAAAATATTCACTTTGGAAAGCTATTAAGAAAATTAAACGACATATACTCCAAAAGACACCAATCAGAAAACCAATAAATATGCAGAGCATTTAGAAATTGCATTTCAGGCAAATAATGGAGAAGAACACTAGCATTAATACGAAAAAAGCTCCTGGTTTCGATTTAATAACCGGAGAAAATAATTGAAAACAGGCAATTGTAAAACTAACTCTTCTTATTAATGCTTCATTTAGACTGAGATATCTACCTAAATTCTGGTAAATAGTAGAAGTCATAATGATTCCAAAACCAGGCAAACAACCTAACGAGGTTTCATTATACAGACCAATTTCCTGCCTGCTTATAATTTGCCGAAAAGTTTTTTTCAAAGGAATTTATGAAACCTTCTACATGCTGATAAGAAAAACAAAGAATTACCTTATTTTCAAGCAAAAGCAATACCTATTTAAAAGAACCAGTTATATCAAACCTTTTTACATCGTTTTCTAAACAAGATGATGATGGACTACGTGCCTCATGTAACGTTTTATTGTTAATCGTAAAAGCAGGAAAACCACACGCAATTGGCGAAGAATTAATTTTGCCGGCAGTCAAAGAGATATTAAAAAATGTTCTTCATCATAAGACACCGTCAGATATCCTCAAAAAAAAATCCTTTTAGTCGGTGCAACGAAGAATAGAAGACATCGCAAAAGACGTTGAAATATCATTATATGATTACTTAAAGACTTTAAAATTTTCCATTCAACTCGATGCATCAAGTGGGCCAAATAACGAAGTTCTACTTATCATACGTATGATTTATAAAAAAAAAATTGTAAACAGTTATTTGCTAAAAATTTGAAAACTGATACCAAGGGAGAATCTATAGCAATTGATTGACCGATTATATGGTAAGCTTTTTGTAATGATCAAGATTACAATCGCTTGATACTGCACACAGAAGTACTTTGGCTCTCTAAAGGTGTTTTTTCTATTTTGGTATCATAAAGAAGTCTTTTCGATACGCAAAGTAGTGTCGAAAAGAAGCTCTTTTCGACACTACTTTTATTGACTGATTGCTATGATATTAACAAAATTGTTCAATGTCAGGGATCACTAGCAAAAATTTCGACACCGTTTTGAATGGGATTCCTAATAATACAGACGTCAAAAGTGACAAGATGGCCATCCAACTTTTGATCGCGACTTGAATAAATTAATGTTTTTCATTAAAAATCGTGCAAAATAGAAAAAATAGTATAAAATACACGTTTTAAAAGACATTTAGCGCACTCGCACGTTAGGAAACTGCAAGCGGGTCGTTTCCTAATTTCGTGCTCGTGAGATAAAATATGGTCTTTTAAAACTAGTATCTTAATATACTATTTCGGAATAGTTTTTTCAATCTGTTTGATTCAGTACTAGATTTTCTTGAAGGCAGAGGGGAAAAATTGCGCACAAATCTGATTACGTCAAACAATGACATTGCTTGACAGACCTGTTTAAAATATTTAATCAAATTACTTAAAAATTAAAAGGTGATGAGTTGAATTTAATTAAAACAAAAACGTCATAGCTGCTTTTGCAGACAAACTTCCTCTATTCAATTGAAATCTAAGTAGAGGTGAATATAACCAATGCCCCACATTATCAGCAGTCTCTGTGATACCGGAAGGTTTACTTACTTACTACCAACACTTGGAAGTTCTTCATATTGATTGTACGGAGACATTTCAAGATATTTTACTCATGAATAAGCCATCTTAGATCTTAGATCCTTTCGCAAGCACAGGCACTGATGAAGAATCATCAAATTTGAAAGAGGAACTGATAAAACTTACCACTAGCGAAGAACTCAAAGTAAAATTCAAACATAGATACCAAGAGTTCTGGTTTAAAAAATCAATGCATTTCTCTACCCTGGATTGTGGGCAACAGTACAGAAGTCTTTAATCGCATTTCCTTCGTCCTATGGTTGAGAGATAATAAGATAATAAGAGTTTTCCTTTTATAACTTCAGTCTTAGATGCTGTCAATACTGGATTAAACCGAGGATCATTACAGTATAGCTCTTTAAGGTCTGGAAATATTTCCGAAACTCCATGCCAACACTTGTACTTTTGGTCAATTAAAATTTTTTCCTACATTTTATCTATGATTCTTCTTTTCTCATCGCATTTCGTCCCTGATTTTTCTATTCCTTGTTCCATAGTTATTTGACCCAAACTAACCCACACGTGCTTCCTGGGGGATTGAAATTTTGCCATATGCGTTTTATATGCTGCAAGAAAGCAGTGCGTTTTGTATGATGTAATAAGGCATTTTCTCATATAAGAAAGTGAATTATAGTCAAACAATTTTAAGCTTTTTGGGAACTTAGTAGCCGCAAGTACTATTTTCTCAGTGAAGGACAAGAGTATATAAGAAAAAGTAACTGGGCCGAAAAACATGAACAAGAATCATAACAATGATGTTTGCTAGAATAAAAGAGAACATTTCTGTTTCCTATAGCAGAATCATTAAATATACTAAAAACCTACTAAAATAATCTCAAGGTCATGATTTTACAATAAAAACATAAGACTAAGGATGCTCGGTTACGAAAATTTTCCAGTAAATAACAAGAAGCAATAAAATTATTCGAAGAAAATATAATGACGACTTTGATGACCCAAATTCCAATCGTTTCTACTAAATTTGCTGATCTGGAAAATATTCGCTTTCATTTGCGAAGGCGACCATAAAAACATGCTAATTTAAAATAAAAGCTAACTGTTTTGGAATACTTCAGTGAATCATTTTTCTAATTAAATATTTGAAATTATAATGTAATTAGCAGCTTTGGCAAGTATATAGATTTGCGTGGTTAAGGAAGTGGAAAATATGTATAAATTCTGCCATTTAAAAAACAATATGTTGTTTAAATTGTTATAATTTGCTTTATGTAAGCATGATTAAAATAAATACGTCAGTATTGATCCAATAATGCCTTGGCAAAATGTTGCTTACTAATAAAATAGGGATTAGGGCATAAGCTGAATAATTAATTTTTGGGATCAGCAATAGCTTAAAAAATGTCACAATCCAAATATCTATCGATTATTTTCATTCCGAATTTTATACATTTTATTAGTGAAGTCACTATGACTCCCATTACCATTGTCAAAATGTTCATCATAATTTTCCAAAATATTCATTCAATTAAATAGCTAGGTGCTACCTCGAACAAAATAGAATAATATCCTGATTTAAAAATCCTTCTGACCGACAACGCGCTATTTCAGAACAGTCCTTACCTAAATTTAAATCAGTTTTTTTTCAGGGTTTGAATGATTTGAAAAGCCTATAGTAAATGCATTAATCGATCTATATACGGAAAATAGTTTTTCTAGTACCATGCGTAAAATACCCATTTTACGCACTCTCTAAGACTCGTAAAATATGCCTCTTCAATGTTCAGTGCGTAAAATAAATTACGCACTACGCATTAGTGCGTACAGTAGTTTAATAATATTTTTATTTTTTCATATATTTTTGGGTAGTAGAAAAAATATTGTATGCTACTCCTATGTAAAGTATCCTTTTTTTCATTCATGGGATTGTCGCATGAGTCGTAGGCGTATATTCCCATTCATAAAAAGGACCACTTTACACACTTGATACATAAATAACTATTTTCTCAAATATTATGTTGTGCTGGCATTCTGTAAAATCTTGAGAACTGTTTAATTACAAACTGATGAACAAAAAGATCGCCAAAAGCAATTATAAGTCTCATTTTCAAATTGCTGTAACTATTTTAAAAATAAACTTTTTTGAATGCCGTTTGTGGAGTTTGAAAGCCTGCTTAAGCCTCAAGAAGCGAATTTTTTAGACAAGTTGGTTTGGTCATGGTATACGGGGTGATCAATAAAGTCATGCAAAAACACAAAACGTTTGTAAGTGTGCCATTTCGGCGATAATTTTTTTTGCGCGTTACAATATGTTACCAATA
The DNA here is from genome assembly GCA_016904865.1 of Pissodes strobi. NCBI lineage: Eukaryota > Metazoa > Arthropoda > Insecta > Coleoptera > Curculionidae > Pissodes > Pissodes strobi. The sequence continues at coordinate 10,046 of JAEQML010075597.1, forward strand.
TCTCTAGGCGTTTTTGCCGGCTTTTTCGATTCCAAAACTTCATTTCACGTAGATTTTTCAAGTGAAAACTTTTTTAGCGCGGTTAGGCAGTGATTTGAGACTCGATGAAACGAAAAAAGCGACACCAATAAAAATATATAGATATAGAGGATGTAGCGAGAGAATGAGGTAGAACACAGTTCCGATGATACATTTTGAGGCGGGAAAATTAAATGTTATTTTTACATTATGAGTAAATTTAAATTTGTAAAGAAACTCCTAGTAATTATGCATGCTAAACCGCATAACTATTAAATTCATTTATTATATGTCCGAATAAGTTCCGAGTTCAAGTATGAGTATGCGGCATATATTTTAAGAGGTAAATTAAAGTAGCATTATTAGATTTAGGTACTACACAAATATTAATTTTTATTCCGATGACAATCGGCCTAAATCCCTTCAAATATCTATTTGAAAAGTGACTAAATCTTCACGTGTCCGTTAGACTTCATGTGGACCATTCGTAATAAAATATGTTTTACGCACAGTAGTAAGGATAAATACATTATCCAGTTTTACCATAACATACTTCGATCGTGATCATTAATCAAAATAAACTATGTTGGGGTTTGGAACCTTCGGCAACATGCACTAAAATTGAGCTTTATCCACAATACCATGTTAGCATCATCAGGAGATGATTAAAACTTTAATCATCTCCTGATGATGCTAACATGGTTAGCGAAACGCGCGTCGAGTGCAAAAATTCTGTTTCGGTATTGTGGATAAAGCTCAGTTTTAGTTAATCAAAATAAAATTTACATATTTGCCAAGAGTGTGTAGTATAACCCACCCAGGCCTGTTTAACATAGTTGAATGAGATAAGTTGTGCTTTGTCCTTGTTTTGCCAATGATCGTCAAAATAGATTAAAAAGAAAATCAATACCTACGTTGTGTTATTATTATATCTTACATAATTTTTAATTATTCGGATTGCGCTTCGACCAAACACAATTAGGGAAATTTGAGGAAAAGGTGCGTCATGTAAATTAAACCACAGATTCCTAATACGCCTAATTTATTTAAGAAAAACGTGCTGGACTCAGCCTGGAATTCACGAGGGGAAAGAGTACGGCAGAGAAACCCTCGATCTAAATTCCTAAACCGAATTATGCTGTATAATCTATTAGTATTATAATTAATTAAATTACTGTCTCCCGTACCACAATTTGTAGTTCTACACTTGTAACAAAACATTTAAAACTGAAGAGATAGCTCAACGGTCGGGAATCGAACCCGAGTCTCCCGCGTGCCAGACGCGGATGTGATAACCACTACACTAGCGAAGAGGGGTGTTAGTTAGCCAGACGCCGCTGGAGGGCACTGAGGTCCTGGGTTACGGAGGCTACTCAGCTAAAGTTGAAATTAGGGCCAATATCTCTAGAATGATCATTACATTTATAACTAGGATATTCTCCCGTCAGGGTAGGAAAATGTTAGTAATTTCACAAAAGCTCTTTCTTGCAATCACAGTCGTACTAAAACCAAAATTCCAGCAAACAATACATTTTTGTTTTCATTTAATGTAGTGTTGTTCACAGCATAAAACGATTTCATTAAATATATATACCATCAAATATGAATTATCAATGATAATAAAAGAAATAATTGTGCAAATTATGTCAATAACAATATCAAAATATAACCATATGTTATGCCATCAAATATTAATTATCAATGAAAATAGAAGAAATATTTATGCAAATTATGTAATAACAATATCAAAATATATCCATATGATATGCCATCAAATATTAATTATCAATGAAAATGGAAGAAATATTTATGCAAATTATGTTAATAACAATATCAAAATATGTTACGCCATCAAATATTAATCATCAACGAAAATAGAAGAAATATTTAGGCAAATTATGTTAATAACAATATCAAAATATATACACACGTTATACCATCAAATCTGAATTATCAATGAGTATAAAATATATAATGTTACAAATTATGTTAATGACAATATTATAAGTTTCATTTTACCGACCCGTAATGACATGTTGCAACACAGAAGCAAAACAATTCACCAAAATAAACCGTACACTCCGCTGGCTTCAGACTCTATTTTCCCGTTCTCGAGCAATACCTTTCGGATATCCTCCAAAAGACCTCGCAAAAACTCCACTTCAATTTATGACTTGATTTATCTTTTACATGTATAAAGGGTGTCTCAAAATATATACATATATAGGGTGTCTCAAAAATGAATGTATCAGGTCTAATGAAATAGTATTTTAAAGAGGTGGGTTATCTCAAGTGCAAAGTTAAAAATTAGCTGTCTTCCGATCTATGAGGTTAAGCAACGTCGGATGTGGTTAGTACTTGGATGGGTGATCGCTTGGTTTAGTTTTATGAAGGTTTCACTTCTATCGTGTGTGAACTGATTTTAATTAATTTTATATTTCTCTGCTGACGTTTTCACTTCTGTCGTGCCTACGTTTTCATAGAAAATTTTGGCATAACATTTTCTGTCAATAAAATTGAAGGAATGATAATTTCAATTTAAAAACAGGTTGCGCTGACGAAGCGAAACGATAAAAGATATTGCGGATATAATGCAATCGACAATATCAACATAATCAACAGTAAGAAACGTTCTGGAAAGAAATCAAACTGAAGAGATCCGCATTATACACAACAAAGCCACTGCGAACGGGTTTATAAATTGACCTTCAGGTAGGATCGCATGATTTTTCGGGCTATAAGATGTCGAAGAACAATATATATCACCAAACATAACTTGCTTGCATATTTTGTGACGAGCAGTTTATCTTCTAATTTCAACTGGGAAATTTTTAAAGCAAAACAATCCCAAACCCAAACTAACCCAATCGGTGCAAAACAAACATATATTCCCCAAACCCAAACTAACCCAATCGGTTACCATGCTTTAAACAATTTTATGTTACCTGTATTTAATTTATTGTTTGCCTTGTTTAATGTGAAAATCTTAACCTCAAAAAGAACGCTTAGATCCTAAATAATCTGCGTGAAATGTGATTTCAGAAGCTCATCAAAATCTATTAACTCGTTTTCAAGTGAAAGCAGCAATTTGCAACTTTTTTTACCCAAATTTTGTTTTAATGATCAAAAAACTTAAATCCAAGAACTGATAAAAACGCCTATTACCATCGGTAACGTGTATAGAAAAATGGCCAAAATGACACACTCACAAACTTCTTGTTTTTTGCATGATATATCATGACAATATCAACCCTACTGAAAAAAATACTTCATGCGGCTTGATGCGAAAAAGGCGGGCTTTCATAATTTATAAAGCGCATTCAAAAATGATCATTTGTCAAAAAGCTGCATCAGACCGAAAATGGGACTAAAAATTGCTTATTATATCACTGATTGTGTAGTAAACTAATAAAAACTAGGCCCAAGTGAATATGTATGTATCATCCTTTATTTTTTCGGTAAATTAGAACACTATTTCATAACAATGATACACTAATTTGCATCCAAAATATAAATACTTAATAAAACTAATTAGCATGACTAAGTTCATATGTATAATCCTTTTAAAATGCTTACGCGATGTATGCAAAGATAACAATAAATAAAGTAATTATATTTGCATAGGTATGGAATGACCGCATGCCCTGGTGTTACAAAACGACTACCAGCACGAAAATGTGTGGCACTACAAGCAAAA
>JAEQML010075598.1:0-13759 GCA_016904865.1 Pissodes strobi
CAAACTAGTGCCGAAACGTTGGCCATTTAGTAGTAACAATAATTTAATAAAACGGTCCAAAAAGCTGAAAAAACCTCATTTTCTACTAATAAATGTTATCGGCTGTACTTTAAGATAATATAAAAAATTTGGTTGTATCTGAAATAATTTAAATTTTATATCAATTTTAAATCATACCATTCTTATATGAAAATCCTTTATATGTAAGTACATACCTCTATATAGGTATCTATAGGCAATTCGCTGCGCCGCGCCGCTGTCGAGGTAAGGACTTGTTGAATCTTGTTAAGCCTTGGGCCTCTAAAATTTAGCCTTTCCGAGAATAGGTATAAATAAATCGTTACGAATTCTATGTATCACTATATGAGAGTATCTATGCGTATGCGAAAATACCAAACATAACTTAGTTTCTGAGGTTTAACGCTGATTACCCATACGTGAGTATTAACATTTTGATTTGTGTCAACATTAGCAATTTAGGTGAAAAATATCAGGAAAACAAAGTTAAAATAAAAGTACTTTAGTATTCTTAAAGAATGAAGTATATGTAAACTTTTCCGCTAATAGTAGAGAGCGCTCTCTACTGCTAATATATTTCTAGTGCGGGCCAGCGCGAGGATAAATGACGCCGGCGCCTTCGAGCTCCATTAAAATTTATAGATATAAGATTCATGTGAAATCAGTGAATAAGCGAAGAATCATATATTAGGTACCTAATGTAATTATCTTATTGGAAATTGGAAGGGCTAAGTTTACAAAATGAGATAATTGTTATTTGTTTCCAGTTCTAACGTACCTAAATAGTCGATAATGATAATTATTATAATTAAATTGACAATAATTATATTCTGCGTACCTTATTGGACATTAATTATTTATTAATCTGCCTGATTTCACTTGGATTGCTATAACAGCCAAACAAACTACGTGTCAAAGCTTAAAATACTTGCCAGTAATTTAATATTATTAATTAGCTTGTATTACTTTTACTATATTATTAGCAGTATAGTGTCGCGTATAAAAATGTGTTTAGGTATTGCCTAGATCGGTAAACTTAAAGGTATTTCGAACAATTCCGTTTCCTTCTCTAAAATTATCACTTTTATTTATAGCATTACATGAAGAACTCCTAGATCCGGTAAGAGCCAATATAAGCGAAGTAGAGCGAATAATATGCGACAATCAGGGCCGGTTCTAAACATATTTCAAGAGAATAGTTTGGAGAAGTTGAATATTCTTCAATGTAGTACACGTTATTTAAAAAATATATTTTAAAATCATAAATTCAAACAACAAGAGAATGTGAACATTTTGTAAAGTGGCTGTACGATTTCTAAACACTTTTTTTTAAATTTCTTTCATTGGGTTAAAAAGAGTATCGAAAACCACTGTGAAATGTGAGATATAAAGTGAATTGAGTGTAAAGGTCACTTCTGAATCTTTATTTGAATCCAGTTTTTTAAGAACTATTTTCCTTCCATGAATTTTTTCAAAATCAGCCTCACCATCAACTCCGATTTTTTTTACCAAGTACGAGAGCACTTTCGATAAGCGCCACCATGCCATCGTTCTTGATAGTATTCGATACAAGAGACAGTATAGTATATAGATAGTATTGATAGTATTCTAATGGTTGAATCAATTAACAGTCTAGCCGAAATAATATTAAGCTGCTGTTAAGTTTTTATTTTTTATATATGCAGGATTATTCCATATATTCAGACAGCGTTTAGCGCGGTTATTATACGAGGTGGAAAAAAACTGTAAATACAAAAGTTGTAGGGCTCATCCTAAATCCCAGAAAATAATACAGGGCTATCGCAAAGTTAATAAAAAGCACAAACATGGTAAATTTATAATGGAACACCCTGTATATTAAAACAAAAACTAATAGATCTTATTATTCTGAATTCAAAAATATATAATATGTTGACATTTGGTTTAGCCGTTTTCGAAATTTTGCCTTTTAAAAACTGTTGAAAAGAAATGGTGTTAATTTTTTAGTTCTATTTTGATTTTTGAAAATAAATAAATAATATATTTGAAATATATTACTAATATGTTATAAGTATAGTAATAATACATAAATTGTAACTTATTTGTTTAATAAAAATGATAAAAGCGATTTAATTAAATAATACAAATATTTCGAAAAGGACTACACCAAATGTCAACACATTATATATTTTGGAATTCAGAAAAAAAATGTATTATTTTTTGTTTTAATATACAGGGTAATCCATTAAAGATTTACCATGTTTGTGTTTTTTATCAACTTTGCGATATCCCCGTATAATATTTTAGAACATTTAGGGTGATCCCTACAACTTTTGTATTTAAAGTTTTTTTTCTACCTCGTATAATAACCGCGCTAGACGTTGTCTAAATATAAGGAATGACATAATATTTTTTATGAACATGAGTGCAACAATAATATTCAATTTTTGACCATAGGTACTAAAAGGTGATTTCTTGTTTTGCTGTCAATTTTGTTTGATTAGTAGTTATCTCATTAAGTATATCTATAAAACGATGTCTACACTGATTTTAAATAATTATCGAGTGCTGAAACTATCGAACGGTGACCGATTTGTCAAATCAATAGCATTGATAGGGGGTGCCACACCCTCTATACCCCCCTCTATATCCGGCCGTAGCGACAATACACCAGTCGCCCTCTCATGTCGAGGTGCTCACTCTCTTGTTAGCGTTTTTAACCGACCTTGTATCTCTTATTATAATTTCCAAGATCCCTATACATATCCTGGAACTTGTAACACCCTGTATTATTACAATAATTTATATCCCATTTTTACAAATTTCTATTTATTAGAAAACTGGTAAATAAATAATTAAATACACAAAATCAACCGCGAATTGATAAAACTGATATTTTATTGCGACCTTAGCTTCTGTCTCATCGACTTCCCGGACCGATGAATGTTATCTGTAGTACTACAATAGCATATCGCTTTCTTATCTGTTGCAAGTGAACGGCTCCCGTATAAATGGGCCTATGCCTATAGTAATAATTTTCAATACTAAAACCAGATAAAATAGATAAGATTAAAAGTAACACCATCTAAACTGTATCAACAATTTTGTGGCTTTATAAACATTTTTGAGGCTTGCTAAACTCTCAAATTTGCCCAACTACCTATTAAACGGGCAAAAATCAACGATAAAACCAATTTTTACTAAACCTTAAATTTACATGATAATCAGGTCCGTAATCTAATTTTGATTTTCAAATCATAGATTAATTTTTCTTCTGCTTCTTCATTTTCAATTTAAAATTAATTGCGACTATTGGTACATGATATACTCTTTATCCACTTGTAGCATACTATACAATGCAATAATTATTAATCACATGTGTTTTTGTGTTTGAGGTTGAGGATTATCTTAAGAAGAGGTGGTTGATTTACCTCTTTATTATTATGAGATTATTGAAAATACTCGTAAATTTTCCATGTTCTGTAAAAATTATGTTATGTTAGCGTTGAATTGATGTATTTTTCCAGTAAAAATGATAAATAGTAGATTCTCAATTTTAAATAGTGGATGATGATGTTTGATCATGACCCCAAATCCAAATTATTTGAATTCATACATATACGCTTAACTCTTATTTATAGGATAGTATCATAACCGATTACTAGATTAGTTTTTGCATGTGTGTGATGCTCCTTCAAGTCTTCGTTTTCCTAAATAAAATGCTTTATAAAATTACAATAAGGAATAAAAACATTGATTGAATTATTAAAAGTAATACAAAAAACAATAGTGTAACATCATCGCGATGACATCAGTATGAGATTCCGATAAATCCGCGTTGTTTCATCAATTTGACCCGTGAAGCGCAAAAACGTTTTGCGTTAGTTTTAAGTGGTTTAAATCAAACTTTAGACTTCAGGCGCTCCGCTCCGGCCATCAAAGGTCGCACTCCGGTACAATCGATGATAGTGCGACGCGGTGTGCGCACGCGCAAATGCACCAGATTTCTAGAGTGTAAATATTTGCCGTAGTACTACTACAACGACCTTCGGTTTTAGTTACTTGTATCGAATAATAAGGCGACGATACGCATCAGAAAAAGACAGCAAGCACATTATCTCGACACTTGGCTTCAAACTGCAAACGCAGCGTTGCCACAATTTAATTTACGCTGGTTATAATCTTCTTGTTTTCTGTTTCAAGTTTCAATAATATTTTAAATACCTTCACCAGAGGCGTGCGTTGTGCGTGGTATGGGTGTGGAGATTTTTCATTAGTTTTTGAATATCGATCCGCACCAAATGATCTAGCGTACTCAGATGATGTATTTTTCAAATTAAAATTATTGTTAGGTACCAGTGTTGATACGAAGAGGTTTTGTTAAAATATTCTTTAATATGTATAATAATTTTGTTTGAGATATAATTAATATTTTTTGTGATTAATCAATTAATGTGGAATATCACAACTCAGTGGCATAACAAGATAACTTGGAGCCCACGGGGCAAGGACATTAATGGGGCCCTCATTAATATATGTAAATTTTAAGTTTTATCTATTTTAAATGAAAACTGGCGTGACAGTCACGCCTACCAAAACCACCTATTACCATGCCTATGACGTCCTGCTACCAGAGAGGAACGAATGGGCGAAGGACTCTGAAAATCTGAGAATAACAGGGAATAGTTGGTTCACTGACGGCTCCAAGATCAATGACGGTACGGGAGCCGCTGCATGGAATAAAAATGGTGAGCTTAAATGTTTCCTAGGCAAACATGCAACCATTTTCAGGCTGAAGTTAAGGCCATTGATATGACTGCACAGTGGCTCATCGATAGAAACTGGAAAGGCAAGTCAATCAAAATTTTCTCGGAGAGTCAAGTAGCTCTAAAAGCTCTTGATTCTAGCCGTTGTTCATCCAAGACAGTATGGAACTGCCAGGAACTACTCACCAAACTAGGGAGAGAAAACAAACTTACACTGATCTGGATACCTGGACATACAGGATATGAAGGCAATGAAAAAGCTAATGCTCTTGCGAAGCAGGCGGCCGCAACGGCCTTCATAGAACCAGAACCAATACTGGGAATAGCTTATAACACAGCTAAAGAAGCCCTCTCCAGGTGGATACAATATCAATTTGTTGACAAATGGAGAGTTACCAGGCCTAACTCATTCAAAGTTGGCGGTGAATCTGCCATCAGGAGTGAGAACTGGACAGCTTCTTCAACTTGGTCGGCAGCAGGTTGTAGCAGGCTGTAAGTGGCATGTACACTGGCCATTGTCGGCTAAGAAGCCACATGAATAAGATAGGGCTCTTCGAAGAAACGGAATGCCGCTTGTGCTTGGAGGACGAAGAAACAATGGAGCATGTTGTATGCCACTGTCCAGCAATGGAAAGAACCAGATAACAGTCTTTGGAAATACTCAAATCACACTTGCAGATTTGAAAACTATCTACCCCAGAAAGCTGTTCGATTTCTTGAAAAGGATCGAGCCTCTGGCATAGTGGAAACCACAGCTGTGAGCCACAATAGACCAAGGGTCGCAGTGGAGGGTCCTATTTGAACCCACTCACATGTACAAATAAATACAAAAATACAAATACCCGTTCGTTGCACAACTGAAGTCTGAAGTCACCTAGACCTAGAGCATCGCTTTACAATTAATCCTTTGACTGGCGCATTGCATCGCTGTGGAACTCACTTCCAGGACATCTGTTTTCCCCAAATTACAACATACAGCTATTCAAGAACCGTGTCAATCTACATCTTCGCATACATATTGCTCATCGAGTGCCATAGGAACTCCCTTTAGTGTGTGTGTCATTGCCATAAAAAAATCGTAAGTGTAAATAGCGGCAAAGGCACACATCTTATGGGTTTTTGGACGCCGGTAAAATTTAATGCATAGCATTTTGTAGATATCAATGTCCTGATCAAAATTCATCCAATCCATGAACTCAAACTCAATTGTAAGACTAACAGTATTATTGACTCTAATGTAATTATCTGCTTGCCGAATAGTTTTTATTCAGGTTTGGCAGAGTGTTCTTAAGTTCAAAATTTGGAGATAATACAAGTATTGTTTATTACAAGTTTGACTCACCTTATATTAATATGTTCCAGCAATGGTTATTTATTCTTATTTGTTATTAATGGATACAGGATGAGTTGAAAATGGTGCCGCCATGTCTATAACCTTGCGAAAAAATGACGTCCCTGACATGCCTCAAAATGTTCCTCCTTGGAAACTGAATAACTGTTAAAAACTACTAAACCCCCATCGTTACGTTTACTATCATATTAAAAATAAAGCTTCTTCTCTTCATTGTTGCCTTGAATATAGGGAGGAGCCAGATTTAACTGAACAACTCCAAATATTCCGTAGTTGTTCTATCTTAAGACAGAATCATCATTGAGAGATTTCCAAAGACCATGCCTTCTTGTTAACCATTTTCTTTCAACCCTTTCGTAAAGTATGTTTCCCTGTTACGACTATAATAACATACATTTATATGCTCCCTTGTTTATATATCCTTATTTGCTATTAATGGATACAGGATGAGTTGAAAATAGTGCCTCCATGTCTATAACACTGCGAAAAATGGCATCCCTGACGTGCCTCAAAATGTTCCTCCTTGGAAATTGAATAACTGTTTGATGACGGGCATTACTCAAAAACCACACTACACCAGCAACGTGATAGTACACACCAGCTCGACATAACCAATAATGTCCCAACATTCTTTCTGCATCGTAACTAATAAAAAGTTGATATTTTATAGAATTTCCATGATGAGTTTTGACATAAAAAAGTACTAAACCCCCATCGTTACGTTTGCTATCATATTCAAAATAATGATTCCAGATATAACTGGAGAACTCCAAATATGCTGTAGTTGTTCTATTATAAGACTTAATCTTCACTGAGAGGATTCCAAACACCATGCTTTCTTGGCAACCCTTCTCTTTCAACCCTTTCGTAAAGTATGTTTTCCTGTTACCACTGTAATAACATTTCTCGGACCAAATTCTCTGTTGCTCCTTCCATGAAAATCGATTGATGATATTTGTCTATTAAAGCGCAAACTATTCTAATGTAATTTTGAATGTGTGGATGTTGATATTTGAAATTTCAAAATAAACTACTATCGGAATTAGCTAATTTTATCGTCATTTGTAGGAGACTGTATCTCGGAAGCGCCCTAGCCTATTTTTAAAAATAAAGAAGATTCTGAAACACCATTATTTCTTGTGTCAATGGCTTGATCTTCAATAAAAAGTCATTTTTCAGGTTTATACAGGGGGTGAAAGAATACAATATAAAATTTAAATTATCGGTACCTATTGCAATGGTCATTCCAGAACTTTCATCATAATCACATTTAGAAGTTTTGCATTTTTTTGTTTGGAAAGAGAGTTACAGAACATTATCAAAAAGTCCGCATTTTTTAAAATTACAATTTCAATTTAAATAAGTTTTGACATTTTTAGCTTCAATAGACCGGCACGAATTATAAATTTAAAACAACTAGCATATAATCAAGCCGTGAAACAAAACAGCTTACAGTTAAATGTTCAAAAACAAAGTTAAACAATATTAACTAATAATTTAACACCGAGTGGGTTCACCTCATACTCACAGCAATTCTCCTGTCCTTCGCGGCATACTGTCCACCAAGTTTGTAATAAACTCTTGAGGAATAGCTTCCCACACCTTCTTAACTGTAATCGTCAATTCTTCGAAATTTTGAAATTATTGCTCTCTTTGATTTAGTTTTAGTTTCATTCTGCTCCATGCATGCTCAAGTACATTCATGTCTGGCCACCTAGCAGGCCAATTCATTCACTCAATACCATTCTCTCTCAGACATTCTTGGACAATTCGAGCCCTGTGTGGACGAGTATTATCGTCCACCAGAATCCATTCGCCAAAGTTCTGAGCAAAGGGAACGACAATCTCATTCACACACAAGTCACGATACCTAACGCTATTCATACTTTGTATGATCAAAACTGCCAAATCAGTTTTGCCATTCCTCATTACTCCACCCCATACAGTCACACCTCCTCCACCAAACGGCACTCTAGCTTCCATATTTTCTTCAATATACCGCTTAATCCTTTCTCTCCAAACCAACATTCGCCCATCCGATTTATACAGTGCACAGCGACATTCATCAGTAAACATGCTACATCTCCCTTCTGCTATTCCCCAGTTGAAATGTGCTTGAGCCCATATTCTTCGAGAAACTCGGTGGGCAGGCCTGATGATAGTAGTCGACATTATCGTTCCCGTTGTCTCTTGTAGTCTTGCCTTTATTTGTTTCGCATTTAGAGTTCTTCTCCCCCTAACAGATAAGTTCAGCATGGGGGGTCGTACATCTTTTTCGTGCCGAACTTGTCTATATACAGGAGTGCCATGATTTTGGCTTCTTTCTATCGTCCTTTGACCTGTGGATCTTGATGCCCTCACCAAGTCATCGATATCTTGTAAACTCATTCCTAGTTCGCGCAATCTCTTAGAAATATCTTTTATAATGAGGACCTCTTAAATTACATTATGAAACTTACCCCATAATATTTCGTAACTCATTTTCACTTAAAGGCATTTTTAGGATAAACTACGCAATAAAAAAGATTGCAAGATTACACTTATTCAGATGACAATTACTGTCATTATTTTGAGCTTCGTTTCCATGGTTTTCGTTAATCTGCTTTTTCCCACAGCTAACTAACTGAATGAATATCAAATCCACCAGATTGCAGCGAGGAGAACTTAAATTAGTAGCTGACTTAAGAGGGACATCAAGATTCACATTCTGGAGGATAATTGGTGGTAGGGGCTAAAATCATGGTACTTATGTGTACAGAAAAGCTAGATAATAAAGTCCACATGATTTGACATCAAATGAAAGAGCTCCTAGAGATTGATAATTTTTGTATTTAAAAAAAAGCGGACTTTTTGTAAATGCCTTGTAACTTTTTTTGCAAACAAAAAGATACAAACTGTCAAATACATCCTGATATATCCACCAAAACTTCTAAATGTGATTACGATGAAAGTTCTGGATTTATTATTGCAAAAAATAAAGTTTTTCATTTTTACATTATATTCTTTCACCCCCTGTATAACCCTGAAAAATGACTTTTTATTCAAAATCACATCAAGCCATTGACACAAGAAATAATGGATTTTCAGAATCTTCTTCATTTTTAAAAATCGACTAAGGCGTTTCCGAGATACCGTCCCCTACAAATGACGATAAAATTATCTGTATCGACTAATTCCGCGAGCAGTTTACTTTGAAGATCGACTTTATATGTGCATTTCTTGATTCAAGTACCCATCGGCATGTTGTTATAAGACGAAAATGATTTGCTTGTAAGCACGAGATGCGCTGGCATTTGTACTTTGATTCCAATTGTTCAAAACCTCTATAGCCACGATCTAATACGAATATGCTTAGCTCGTGCAAATGCTTTTAAAGTAGTCCAAGATCATTTTGTCAGTCAAAGATTAACATTCCAGCATCATTATTTCATGAACCAGAAGAATGTGGATCATGCATATCTAAACAATTAGCTAAAGCTGGTTTGGAGGGATAGTATGATTTATACGCCGATATCGTTTTTCTGAGAACTTGAAAGTGTTTACTTTTCTGGATCTTTATATAATCTTTGGCATCTGAGGTGTCGGCTTATAGAACTCATTGGCGAATGTCGTAACATGCTCTCTTATAAACTCCCCACCATCAATATGATCATATCCTAAGTTTTAAGACACGAAATTGAATCCTAGATAATTTCTAGCTTTTGCAATTATCAGACTTGAGTATGAGCAATAAAATTATCGGATACATCTTGCCTATAGCCTCTTGTACGAGCATTACTCAAAGTGTGCTCCGCGGAGCCCCGGTGCTCCGCCAAGCCTCCGCCGGCAGTCATAATAAAATGAATACATATATTAAAGAGGCACCTATAAGAATAAAGTTACCTAAGATAAAAATAAACTACCAAAACGAAACGCCTACTTATAGGTTTTACGGGTACATATACGTAAATTTAATATATTGCTGTAAGTGAGCGCCCGACCTATTACATCGAAAGGTTACACATACGCCACCATTCGCTCCTCGACTATAAACAATCGAATGGCCTCGGTTCGTCGCGCCGCTTCTCGTTGACGCGTAATCTGGCTGCCCGAAGTTTCTGGGGAATTCGAGATGATTCGATGGTTGTATAATAGTAATATAAAGAATTAATTAATCAAGGAACGTACCGCAAAATTTACTCGCACCACGCTCAGTATTTTATGTTCGTTTGTGTTGTTCGTAGTGGTAAGTCTTGAATTTCGTGCGAGGGTGGATGGTTGGCTCAAAGGTGTTGCAATAAAAATAAAATCATCCACGAAGAGTTGACAAGTGGTCCACTTGGATGATGCATCAAATTCAAATCAAGGTGATATGACGGCGTCATGTTCTAGTTCTATGGTTTCAAGTTCAAGTAGTAAAACATCTAATGACACACTAAAGGCGAAAAAGCGAATTTGTTGATTCCAACGGCTCACCTCTCTGTATGTTGTGCAGTAAACTCCTTCCTAATAGTTCGATGCTATAGCTGCTAAGATGCGCCGATATTTAGAAACTGTTCATCTCGACTTCAAAGACAAGAGTAAAGATTTTTTTGTACGTAAAAATGAACAATTATTAAGAAGCCAAAAAACTATGACGTATTCGACTCAGACTGTGAATGAAAAGGCCACGGAGGCGTCGTATTTGGTTAGTTACCGCATTGCCTAAGCAGGAAAAGCGCACACTATCGCTGAAAAGTTAATAAGACCATGTGTGGTATAGACATAACACAATGGATGCTCGACGAAAAATCTGCAAAGCACCTTTCTATAGTGCCGCTTTCGACCGATACAGTTTCGCGCCGGATTGGGGATCTCGCATGATACATAAAACAAGAACTGGTTGCACGGCTTCAAAATAACAAATTCGTCTTGCAAATGGATGAGTCGACTGAGGTTGCTGGACTGGCCATCTTGCTAGTAATTGTGCGATATCCATTCACACATTCACTCGAAGAAGACTTGCTTATGTGCTCATCGCTGCCTACTAACACAACCGGAGAAGAATTTTTTAACACGATACGTACCGATGGAGCCAAGGCGGTGTCAGGTAGAACAGCAGGAGCAGTATCACGAATCAAAATGAAAGAGCCAAATTGTAGTTCCAGCCATTCACAATCACTAGCGGTTAAGAAAATGCCGCCAAATCTAAAATTGGTTCTTGATGAGGCGGTAAAAATAATTAATTTTGTCAAGTCACGTCCACTGCAATCCCGATTGTTCTCAAACTATGTGAAGATTATGGTAGCATAATGTTTTATGATTGAGTGTTCTACTACTCCATACTGAAGTGAGATGTCTCGGGGTAAAACTCTGACAAGACTTTTTGAACTAAGAACATAATTAGAAGCTTTTCTTACAGATAATCCTTTTAATTTAAAATACCGTTTGTTCGATAAAAGCTGGATATTTAGACTAGCATTTTTAACAGACATATTTGGAAAACTTAACGAATTAAATCTGTCACTACAAGGAAAACAGACAACAAGATAACCGCCTCTAAGAGAAAATTAGATTTTTGATTAATTGTTTTGGTAAGAGAGAAATAAAAAGCGTTTGATTGCTAAGTGGGTTCCTTAGTCACCTTAGTCTTAGTGATACAGGACATTTTTTGAATTGGTGCAATACGTCAATGATCTGCGAGCGACTTTTGAATCTTGCTTTCCTGAAGAAGAGAATACGAAACTGAAAATAAACTCATGGATTCAAAACCCTTTTTCATCTAAATTGCAGAAGCCTGAAAATATGTTAAATCAGATCTATGAATCATTTTTAGAAATGAAATCGGACACAAACATGGTATTATTGTTCAAAACAATTTCCCTGAATGATTTTTGGAGCAGGGTCCGTCCGGAATAGACTGGATGTCGAACCAGACATGAGAATTCAACTTTTCTTCTATCAAGCCAGTTGATGAGCAATAAAAACTATTTCATGCCTCCCATTAAATGAACTTAGTTTTATCATTTACTTCCTAACTTACTACTTACTGTATCTACCTTTTTTGTATGATTATTAATAAACAATACACATATAACTGGTTTTGCTCTTAGTTTAGGGTTTGGGGCTCCGTTAAAAATTTAGTTTTTTAAAAGGGTTCCGTCACCAAAAAAGTTTGAGAACCGCTGGTATAGAGTAACAAAACTTCATTAGGTATGAAAAAGGACTACAGGGTGACCCACCAATAATTTATGCCACTGCCATAGTTTGGCATAGGTTTCATTGCAAAAATCTTTCTTTTCATCAAGTGCAGGTAGTACCACCCGGTTTTAGGTCAATTTATGCGTTTTGCCTATTGTTATACTTGCAGAAAGAATTGAAATATGAAGTAATTTTATTTTAACAAAATAAAGATTATATATTATAATACGTACATAATATACATAGATAATAATTATTATTATACATTATTAAACAACAATTATATTATAATAGGTTATATTCTTCGTCATCTGAGAAACTGTCATCACCTCTTGACATTATAATTAAAGGGTCGACCTGATCGATCAGGTTTCAAGATCACACATTTCCTCCTCCTATTTAATCACATGCTGTACTGCGTTCAGCCAGTTCTCTGGTGTCACTTCCTTAATGGCTTGATCAAACAGTAGCTCAACATCTTTCATTTTAAATGAGGTGTTTTGTCTAGCTACAAATCCTTTCATTTGCGCCCATGTAAGTTCTATAGGATTTAGTTCGCAATGATATATGGCGGTAAGCGCAGCACAGTTACATTATATTTTTCTGCTATATCTTCCATGGCATATTTCATAAAACCATTTTTGTGTAATTTGCTATGGGTAGTAGTTCTTTCTTTATCAGATTGGGTTCAAACCTTAGACCATTTAATGGTCTAAGGTTCAAACTCAATACCTTTGTTAGTTAGCGAGTCGATAATGTCTTGTTTTCTCCGAGATGAAGTTGGTGTCTTCTCTATGCGCCATGAATGATAGCTTGCGTTATCCATAACCACCACCGAATCAACCGGGACAAATTTTATCATTTTACGAAAATAGTCTTCGAAAACATCCGAATTTATGTTCTCATGTTATTCTCCCGTCCGGCACGACTGAAAGGCCAGCAAACTTTATTTTAAAAATCCCTCTTCTCTTCCAATGTGTACAATATTCACAATACTTAAATATTTTATATAGGCTCAATTTCACTTAAGTAATCTTAAATTCTTGCACAACACAAATGACTCACATGGCATAATTGAATAGTAATAACCTGTAAAAGCCACGTTAGTCATTTATGTCAAAAACAAATAACCAGCAGATTTTAATGCACGACATCTAGACGATCATTTAGGTACAAGAAGTAACGACTATAGCGACTGTAAGATAAAGGAAACTTTAATACCGGTTGGCAGTCCTTCCATGAAAGCTTGGCGGGCACTGGTTATATTTTTGTCTTGCCAAACTTTTTGTACTATCCAGGGTGTCCCAACTCTATTTATACAGTCACGAAATATCTTCACCCCCGTACATGATACAAAAAACACTTTAAGATAAAAAATATTTGTCAAGAAACAGTAATTTTATTAACTATGTTGGGGTTTGGAACCTTCGGCAACATGCACTAAAACGGAGTTCTATCCACAATACCGAAACAGAATTATTGCACT
>JAEQML010075599.1:0-13759 GCA_016904865.1 Pissodes strobi
TATAAAAGCAGATGAATCCATTCGAGTTGTAACCCAGATCGTTTCTTTCCAGGCGATCTTGGAGACCTGTCGGCACTTAATAACGCGGTGAAAGAACAGATGAGCGGCCTGGACCTCAGAATGACGTCGCTCAAACGTGAACCGACGGAATTTGAAGACGAGGACGATGTCGAATCGAACGTCGGGTCCGAAGACTCGAATATTTCGGGCAGTTTGCAGGACGACGCGAAGAACGACGTCGGCAAGGAAACGAATAACGTGTCCAGGTATGTACTTTGTTTCTTCTTTATGGGGGAGTCCGCCCACTTTTTATCTATATAATATGACTATCAAAGAATGCAGGTGTTCCTTGGTCTTTCAGTTATGCCCTTTTTTATGGCAGTGGCACACACACTAAAAGGAGATCACATGTTGATTGACACGGTTCTTGAATAGTTGCAGGTTGTAGTTACGGGGAAACAGATGTCCTGGGAGTGAATTTCATAGTGATGCAGTGCGCCAGACAAGCTGTACGACGAACTGGTGCGCTCTTGCCGCATGCCGTAACTGAGAGGGGAAAGCTGGGTGGATGTAACCATGGTTAGGAATGCAAGGGTGAAAGAGTGGGTGGTCGAGGAGGAGGAGGAGACCCTCAGCGACCACCGATATGTTAGGTTCAAGATGGATGTTAGGATGAAAGAAGTAAGGAAGGAGGTATGGGTGCATGATTTCGAACGGACAAGATGGGATGAAATGGTAAGGAATTTGAGTGGCGATGAATGTGGAGAAATGGAGAGTGAGGAAGAGATAGAGAGGAAGGCTGAAAGGTTACAAATCAAGTGCCTGGCTGTGTGTAAGAGAGTAGTTAGAAGGAGAAGGAGACGTAAGAATGAAAGGGACGAGAACGAGTGGTGGGATGGTGAGTTGGCAGCGGCAAGGAGGAATGTAAGGAGAGCGAGGATGGAATATCAGAATGAGAGGGATCAGGCACGGAGGGTATGGTTGAACGAGAGGAATGAATACAAGAAATTGGTAAAGAATAAGAGGATAGAGCATGTGAGGGTAGAGATCGAAAGTATATCTGAGAATGAATCGTGGGAGAGAGTGTGGGATTTTTTTGAGAAAGAACGGGATATGCAAGGGCAAGAAAGCGGTGATGAATGGGGAAGGAAAAGAAGCAACGAACCAGGATTAGGAAGATGCATTCTTGCTGGAAATGTACCATCCGAAGTTGACACCACAGGGGGAAGGGGAGAGGACTACCTACATGGTGGACAGGGTTAGTAGTAGGGAGTCAGCCAGGGATGTGAGATACAATGTGGAAATAGGTGAAATGGAGGTAAAAGGTATAATTTCGGACCTCAAGAAAAGGAAGGCTTGTGGGGACGATAGGATTCCGAAGGCAATCTGAGAAGGCATTGGGGGATCGTTACTGAAGGTCTATAACAGGTGCTGGGAAATGGGATACTTCCCAAAGGTTTGAAAGGTTGCTAGAATTCGCTGGCTCCCAAAGGCCAAGGCTCGGCCTATAAGCCTGTTACCCACGTTAGGAACAGTGTTGGATCGAGTGTTGAATGAAAGGTTGAGAACTTGGTGTGAGAGAGAGCTGAAGTTCAGCGAGAGTCAGTCAGTTTGGGTTCAGGGGAGGAAGGGACACGATTGAGGCGATTGAAAGTGTGTTACGAGTGATGAGGGAAGCAAGGGAGAGTGGTCTGCACAGTATGATTGTTACCCTGGACCTGGAGAATGCATTTAATTTGGCATGGCCGGCATCGATTGATAGGGAAATGAAGAGAATGGAAACGCCGAAGCGAATGAGGGATATATGTTGGAGATTTTTAGTGGAGAGAAAGGTGACGAGTGGGAAATGGGAAAGGCCACGGGGGGAGGATGTCCACAAGGGTCGAGCCTGGGGCCGACCCTGCTGTGGTTGTAATGCATGGAAGGGTGGCTGAGAAGGATGTCTGACCTAGAGAGAGAGGAGGGAGTGAAAGGACAGGCCTTCGCGAATGACCAAGTAATTGTGATTCCTCCGGAGAGGTCAGGAAAATCCGGGAACCGGTTGTCAGAATGGATGAGAAAAGGATTGAGTGCCAAGAATATGTGGATTTCCTGGGCTTGAGGATTGATGGGAAGCTAAATTTTATTGAGCATGTGAAGATGGTGAGGATGTAAGCGGGTGAATTGGCGATGAAAATGTGTGCGTTAGCGAGGAATGAACATGGAGTGAACAAGGATAAAGCGAGCGATTTTGTATGGGAGTGAGGTGTGGGGAATAAGAGCGAATGATACAAGGGTGAAAAAGCAGCTGGATGCGACGCAACGTATGTTTGGACTGATTGTGACTAGAGCGTATCGGACAGTGGCGAGTGAGGGACTTTAGGTTATGAATGGGATGACGCCTCTTGATATAGAGGCGATGTCAGGTATGAATTTAGGGAGCGGATGAGAAACGAGAGGGAGGAAAATGGAGTGAAAAAAGAGAAAGAGAATATCCACAAGAAAGACTGAGCAGGAAGAGTGAGGGAGATGTTGGTGAGGTAGAGGTGAAAGTGTATGTGGATATGAGTAACAGGTATAGGATGATTGTGGGTCAGGGTTAATGGAGAGACAAGGACAGGAAATGGGTGGATTAGGAATGGTGCTAGGGGAGTGCAGGGAGAGCTTTTGGGAGTTGAGTATATGCTCGACGAGATAGAAAGGGAAAAGAAGTTAAGAAATTAAGGGATGTTTGATTCAGAGATGGTGTTGAGAATGCTCTATAATTATAAGTCTCGGCATAAGTGGGTAAGAGGGGTGCAATATAGAATGAGAGAATTCCGGATGAATGGGTTCAGAGTGAATGTGGCATGGATGAGTAGAACGCAAGGAGGTATGAAAGTGGCGGATAGGAAGGCTGGGAGAGGCAGGACGCAGGGAAGGGAAATTGGGGATGTCGAAGGGAAGAACTTATTAAGGCTTAAAAACATTAAGAGAGCGAGGAAAGAGGTAGCAATGAGGTGGGATGTGAGTGTGAAAGGGAGAGGGCTGTATGAGGTGTGCAAGGAAGTTGGATGTGAGAGGCTAGTTGAAACATTTAAAGCAAGCCAGCTGGTGACGGGCCATGGCAACATGAGAGAGTACCTCTGGCGTTTTAAATTAAGGGATACGAATGGGATGTGTGAGTATCGCTTGGAGAGAGAGGATAGGATGCATCTGAGAGAGAGGTGTAAGTTGAGAGAAAGGGTGGATGAAAGGAACAGATTAAATGGAGAGGGTAAAATTTGGGGAAATATCAGCTTAAGGAGGGGAGGGAAAGTTTTAAGGGAAGATGTTGCGGTGGTTAACGAATGGGGTTCCGCATTAATTAAAGATACGGAGATGTGACCCGTGCACTCTAGTAATGTTTACATTAGAAATTAGGCATTACATTGTAAGTGGATTGTGGGGTTGTGGGTAGATTTAAGCTAGGTTAAGAACTATATATAATGTAACTTGATTGTGGTGGTGGGTAGGGCTAGATTATAAGCTAGGATAGGAAGTCAATGTATTAGAAGTAAGATTCCTATTGGAAATAAATGAAGGTAAAAAAAGATTGCCTTCCCTGCTATCGGCGTCCGTACCTGCCCTGTGGTCTTCGGATCGCAGGACAGGTGCGGGCCCTGAGTGAAGCAGAGTTGATTAGGGCGTTTCCTTGAGAGTGGTTTCTTTGGATAGTGGGTGGAAATTTTGCTAATACCGAAAGGTTAGAAGCGTAAGCGTTCATATCATGTCGTGACTGTCTGACAGGCGTTGCTAGAGGCGGGCAATTTTATTCATTTGGGTTCTTGTTTCAGTGCGAGCCAAAATCAGGCGAGATCGTCCAGACGAAAACCTGCGGCACCTATGTGGGTGAATCCTCATTGGGAGGAAGAGAAAATTTCCCACGAAAAGGGCCAAAGCAATCAGGACGAGGTCATTATCAATGGGGTAAGTGTTTCTATGAGGCCATCAGTTAAATTTTCTCATATTGTTCTACAACATATATTGTTTTTAGGTGTGCGTGATGCAAACCGAAGACAACTACAATCCCCGCCGGCCCTCTACTGAGGAAACGATCCGAGTGGAACCTCAAGCGGTCCTCGACCGATACGATGATGACCGAAGCGACACGAGTAGTGTGAGTCACGAGGGAAATCACGATCCGACACAGGAGAGCGACCGAGACGAAAACAGACACGACGCTGAACCCGAAGAAGTCGAGAGTCACGTCGAAGGTAATGATGGGGAGAGCGAACGAAAAGAACACAAATTAGAGAACGAAGACGAAAGATGGGATTATTGAGATCGTTAACGTTAAATAAATGTGATTATGTAAAACAGGCGTGGCCTAGATACCTCCGAGTAGAAATAGGTCGAAACCAAAAACGTGGATATTACTTTGAGCCAAGAATATCGTGAAGGCGCTCATCGAGGAGTCTTTGGCTAAAGGAATATTCCACAGATTCATAGATGAAACCAAAACCAAATATATTATGTATAGAAGAGAATGTTGTAAATAGGAGTACCTAACTAAACCCTATAATAAATTCTGCTATAGCGAAGATTGTATAGAATTAAGACGGTGCAGCAGATTGTTAAAAACAGTAAAAATCAAATTCCAGTATTCCGGCGTTGTTTAAAACGTGATCTATTCCCAGTGAAAATCAAGCCAAAAATCCCTGTAGCTACAGACAATTATTATCAATCAGTTTTTTAGAAATATTGTTTAGTGAACAAGTAGTGTATCAAAGGAATATCGAGAAGGACAGCTCCAAAAACTTAGTATCGGTGTTACACTTGTCGAATGTCTTTGGTCGGATACGAGGCGTATTCGAAAAGTGTTGGATATTATTGGGAAATGCAAGGTAAAAAATTAAGCTTTGCAAATAATAATTTTAAAATATCTTTTGTAAAATATGTTTTAAACAAGTGCAATCATCCAAAACGTAAGGATTAAAAAAACAAAAGTTGATTATAGTATTATAACTACTGAAAACGAAGAATATTTATGAAAGAAATGTGATGTTTTTATTTAATTTATTAGCGTAAGTTTTTTTGTTACAAATAATGTTCAGTGGCGCACGTAAAAAAAAATATGTGCGAAAAATCGTATGTCTTGCCAAGTTTTTTCAATTATTTTTTCTAATACTGTATTTATGACGTTCGATATTTTTATCTTTAGGTACTGCACGTACTACATTTTGTATACAATTTAATTTTAATACTGTATACAAAACATAGTCGTCGTAAAAACTTGTTCTCCTTTTTTTATTGTATTATACATAGCAATTTTAGTAGTTAAAAAAAGACTGTTACCCGTTATATTAAAGAAGTTTTAGTCCGTACTTTTAAAGATAAGGCTAAAAGTATGAGAAATGTTTTAAACATTTTGTGATATAAGCTAAATAAGTTTTCATTAATTTTTAATTATTTTTTGTAACGTTTTTCGTGCTTTTCGAGTTTCAAATTTCGCGGGCGCAAACACACAACTGAAGGCCAAAAAATTACAGGGGGCGGGGTACCGCACTATCGAAAGCAATCAAATCGACCGTCTATTTTTGATTAAAATTAATTTAGTGTACTGGATATCCCAAATACGAGCCTTCACCCGTGCACGGGCCATCGAAAATTTAACTCCGCTTCTCGGGTGGTCTCTGTGATTGCAGGGGCAAAAACTGCTCAGCAAAAAAATGTAATTTTTCCGACCCTGTCCCGATTTCCCAGCTTCAAACCGATTTCAAAGAGATTTCACGCAATTAAATGTGTAAATCTACGTACTTTAACCTAAACGTAATGCCAAAATATTGGAAGACTTATTCATTCAAATTTTTCATAATGCATCAAAAGCAAAGCTATCTATTCAAACTTGTAAAAATGCCGGAGTATGAAAAAAGAGCTTTTTATAACAGAGATATTGAGGTTTACGAATCAAAGATTGTTTTTTAATAGCTATGCATTGGCTGGCACATAAGAATACCCGAATGAGCGTTACATGACGGCTCAGTTTCATTTGCTACCCAGGAACAAGTATGGTGAAGAAATACTTCGTCTTAAAGTGCCTATCCTTTTAGCAATATCCAAGTGAACAGGAAACAAAGCGGACACTATTGCCCATCCAAAACACATTTCGTCAGTATTCTGTACATTAATACATGCCCTTTTGTTAACAATTTGTTTGGGGAGCTTTATATAACTACCTGCCCTAAGTGGCGTCTTTAAGTGCTATCCTCTGTGAATTGCCTCAAAATTCTTTCTTTAACTATGCCGGCCTAGGCTGTATCGACCTTCTAGTTTTTAGACGTGGGACAATAAATATTCGATATTTTTAGAAATTTAATTGGATTTTACTTTATTTATCGAGTACTATTTTAAAATTTAACATTTTCACACTAAAACAATGTTTAAGAAAAATATAGCTTATTAACTACAAATACACTTATGAACAAAATATCGAAAATTTCGGTCACAAAAACACTTTCCAAATCAGTCAGAAGCTCTAGTTTAGTGTCGGCATTTGTATTAGCATGCATTGCCAAGCATACCCCGGTAAAGTATAAGCATGAGCAGGATCTATACCATATGTTTTTAAAGATGTGTTTCTAAACTGTTCAAAAACATCAGCAAGCAATAAAATGTCTGTCTTCATATATAGATCCCCATAATCTTGTAGTGTTTTGCATCGAAAAGAACTCCATACAGATTGCGCATGAGCATATTCCTTATTATTTATCATAGAATCGATCAAACTACTATAGAACGCCATTTATGAAGTTAGCTTAACTTCATCGAGCTTATCCCATCCAGCCATGAAATCATATAGGAAAGCGCCTTTTCGGCATATTATCGAAAACTGATCTTCGGTTATGTCTTTGAACTCTGATTTAAAAATTGGATAATCAGTTAAATATGAGGCTAATGTATCAAGTCTAGATGCCAAAAATCAGAAGCTGTCTATAAATCTAAACTTAATTAAATTTTCCGGAATGTTTTGTGAATGAAATATATCTTTCTTTGTTTACAGGTAAAACATTCTTTTTTCCTGCAACATTGGCTAATGCTTTTAGCATCATATGTCCGTCGTAGGAACTCATATTATGAAAAAGTACTGGTATTGTATTTAGGTTATTTTCATGCGCAGTACCTCGATATTTTCCAGTTAGAAGGCAGTGATCTCTAACTTTTTATCTTCCGACATAAACGGTTTTTCACAACTATGACACTTTGCTGCATAAATAAATTTCGTTTCTTGTTCCAAAGATAGTCGATCCATAGGCAAAGGGCATAAGAAAATAGTTTCTACATCTGCAGCAAAATCAAAAAGTTCTTTCACAAACCATGGCATACAATCAGGCCCCGTATGAGACTTATAATATGAGAGACTATCATCATATGAGCATTTAACATAATATCCAATGCTGAAGGGTACATGCTTTTGATATTTTTCAGTATTTTTACTTTTACCATTTTCAAGGGGAACCAAACAAACACTCAGTATCTGCGTAAATTATAAAGGGGGCATTTTCTATATATTTAAAATCTTTCTGGCTATTCTTTGCTAAGTATGTTGGTATTACATTATAGTTATTGCTATTTTTTTCTAGCCGATAAACGTTAATAGATAAATTGTTTTGCTTTTCAAATCTAGGAACTTGTCTTAGTCATAGGAAATTGAATAACTTTTAGATTGAACACATCTCTAAGGTTCGGGTATGATGAAGTTCGTTTAGAAATATCCAAGTGAACAGGAAACAAAGCGGAAACTATTACCCATCCGAAACATATTTCGTCAGTATTCTGAACATTAATACATGCCCTTCTGTTAACAATTTGTTTGGGGAGCTTTATATAACTACCTGCCCTAAGTGGCTTCTTAAAGTGCCTATCCTCTGTGGATGTTGGCTATCACGTTGGTCCAAATTACTTTAATCACTGCCGCTCTGAATAGAGCTGTTGATGTCATTCCGGTCCATGTTGGTCCTAGTTATTATTTGCTAAGTATGTTGGTATTACATTATAGTTAATGTTATTTTTTTCTAGTCGATAAACGTTTATGGATAAATTGTTTTACTTTTCAAATCTCGGAACTTGTCTTAAAGTCATAGGAAATTGAATGCCTTTTAGATTCAACACATCTCTAGGGTTCGGGTATGATGAAGTTCTTTTAGCAATATCCAAGTGAACAGGAAATAAAGCGGAAACTATTGCCCATCCAAAACACATTTCATCAGTATTCTGAACATTAATACATGCCCTTCTGTTAACAATTTGTTTGGGGAGCTTTATATAACTACCTGCCCTAAGTGGCTTTTTAAAATGCCTATCCTGTGTGGATGTTGGCTATCAAGTTGGTCCAAATTACTTTATTCACTGCAGCTCTGAATAGAGCTGTTGATGTCATTCCGGTCCATGTCGCATAAAATTATGTTAACATCTTCCTTCTTTGTGTGTTTGAGAGCAGTTCTAAGCTGTTCATAGAATTCCTCCATTTCTTGTTCATTGCTTTCGGATGTCGGTTCGTATGACTGTATGATTTCTTCTCTTTCAGTATATTTGCCGGTTTTCCGGCTTGGTGCATACTTTGTACATTCCACGTGCCAATTCTCCTTTCTTGAATCATTTTGAAGACATCATTGGAAGACCGTGGGATTCTTAGCACCCTCTCCCCATTTAAGCGTACAGTTGCTTGATTTTGTGTATTCATACCAGTAAAATGAAATCTGACTTATCTCTTACTTACCCTTACAAAATATTGATAAAAGGAGTCATATATAGAAAAACGGTTTTGCCTCAAACCGACGTTTCGGTTTTGAACTCCCAACCTTCATCTTTCATGTCTGATATCAATAAGCTTTTATTTTCCCAAATTTAACATATGCAACAAAAATATCCATAGGGGTCAAGCCTGGAATCTCTTTGGAAAAGGAAAGTTCTATTAATTAATTAATACCTACACATATAAATGGTTGTAGACGACAATAAGCTCTTAAAAATTAAAAAAAAAATAACACAATATGCTCGACCTCACTCTTTTATAACTTACTGAAATCACAGGAATTGTATTTGGGACACCCTATACACGGTATTTTAAACAAATATCCATATCAGCTTCAATTTTTTTACATTTAAATACAAAAAAGTCAGTTTTTACGTGCCTGAAGATTGCAAATCGATTGTACCCCATCCGCAAATAAACTGCTCGTCGATTGAAGAGTGAAATTGAATATTTGCTGCCATTTTCGACATTTAAAAATCCGCAATTTACCGCCCTTAATTTCGACAAGCAACGCCTTACTTTCCAACTGAAATTGTATTTATTTGAAATTAAAAAAATATATACAAAAATCTAGATCTAGCTCAAAAAATATTTTTATATTTCAAAAAGTAATAAAGCATCTGGGAAGTAGAGAAATTAAGGCCAGCTCAGCCTCATTTTAGCTGAACCTCCAAATTTAATCTGGATCTGACAACAGTGTTGTCGCTTAAGCTGGGATTGCACATTCGAGCCTAAAGATAACGGGCCGGGCAAATTTTACAAGAGTTAAGTTCTTAGTATATCCTCGAGTGAAAGTTCAACTTTCCTATATATAATGCGTTGCTGTGAAAATAGGGAATCATTTATCAGTAATGCATTTTACAATAAGAAGATTAAGCCTTTACCACTGAACTTAAGACGCAATTCAAAATTCAATTCAACTGAATCTTACCTGATAATAATTGACCTTTCGCCTTTGTGTTTTAATACAAGCTTAAGCTCAGCTTAGTTCACCTTCCCATATAAAATGCACGCTTGTTAAAGTGACAATGCATTTTATAATAAGAAGATTCAAGTAAGCTGAACTTGGGCTAACCCAAACTCATGTTAACTGAGCTTTGCATGGTGATTAAGTTTTCTGTATACAAATGCATTGCTAGAAAATTGAATTTCATATAAGCAAGATAACGTTCTCAGCTCAGTTACTACTTTATTGCATTGTTGTCCAACTGTCCTCGTGTTTTCTTCATACGAAAAGCTCGGTTGTGCAAATCCAGCTCAGTTAAACACCACTTTCCCATATAACTTAATAACTAAAATCGAATTTTATAATAAACTATAACTGCCAGTTATTGAGATTAAACACCTAATTGTGATTAAGACCTCATTTTAGTCGAACCTCCAAATTTAATCTGGATCTGACAACAGTGTGTTTCATATGGAAAGATTCCACTGACTGAGTTTCGCTTAAGCTGGGCTTGTACAATCGAGCCTAAAGATAACGGGCTGGACACATTTTACAAGAGTTAATTTGAGCTTAGTATATCCTCGAGTGAAAGTGCAAATTTTTCATATATAATGCATTGCTGTGAAAATAGGAACAAAGCGGAAACTATTGCCCATCCAAAACACATTTCATCAGTATTCTGAACATTAATATCGTTTGGCACGTGGTGTATCCATGGGATTCTGAGTATTAGTATTATCTTCGTAATGCATTTTACCATAAGAAGGTTCAACTAAGCTAAGCTTAAGCTGGCCTAAGACCTGGTTCAAAACTTAATTCAACTGAGTCTTGACTGATAATTTAACCTTTCGCCCCTGTGTTTTCATACAAGCTTAAGCTGACCTTCCCATACAAAACGCATAAATGTTAAAGTGACAGTGTATTTTATAATAGGAAGGTTCAACTAAGCTGACCTTAGGCTAACCCAAACTCATGTTAAATGGCTGATTAAGTGGCACTTCGACCCAATGATATAAGACCAACTTAAACTAAACTTAGTTTAACCTTAACTGGCAACTGATGCTTTGGGAAAGATGAATTTTATATGGGAAGGTTTACCCACCAGTTATCGATCAGCTAAAGATAATGAACTGATCAGTAAATTATCAATCTATCCAAACCATGCGTTATGGTTTAAAATGCATTATCTATAATATCGGTAACGAGTTTACTCATGGTTTTAAGGCTACAAATCTTAGAAATTCTTTTAAACATTAAACGTGTAAATAAATTTTAAAATAAGATAATGAAAGAGATATATTGCATAATTACATAAAAGGCAGTTAAATAATATTAATAAAAGAAATAGAGGATAAACAAAAAAAATAGTAATAAAATTGCCAAATACTCAATATATCAGTTTGAACAACTCAAATAGGTTTCCAAGGCCCTAATCACTATCCTCATAGAACTCTACTAAGCTATAACACTTAAGCTAAACTTAGTTGCACCTCGGTATTCATATTTTGACAGCGATAAATTTTATATGGTATTGTTCAATCATAAGGGTATTTCAAAAATTAGTCCCGTAATATATATTAAAGATTCGTAAAGAATATCTCAAATAAGTTCGAACTGAGACTGGGAGCAAAAATTGAATTTACCTCTTCAACTGACGAGCAGTAAAATTGAAACAATTAAGAAAGTTATTTATAAATACGTACTAAAATAAAGAATAAGTTATTTTTTAGATGTAAAAACCTACTTTCTATCATTTTCTCCCAAAGTTTTGTACATAAAATCGCAATCAAAATGAAGATAATAGCACTATTGTTTAAGTCTTAATAATTTTAAAATAGATCTGAAAATTTTAATTTTGAAATTTTTCCTTTAAATAATAGTCTAGTCTACCAACAGAAAAGAATTTGCTGGACGAATCCAGTGCAATTTTGGTACCATCAATATATGTGTGATATTCCGAAGCAAATTCTTTGGATCAATGGGCATACAAAAGTAGAATTTAAACCATATTAATTTAAATAACGACAAAAAAGGCCAGTAATAACAAACCTATTATTAACATTTATAACAAATATCGAATAAATTTTCTCAAATCGGTTTTTAAGATCTCATTTTTGTATAATTTGAAATGATGAATAGCTTTAATTTTCCCAAATATTGTAAAATAGATATATACCTTTTCTTGAACATATCGTTAAATTTAAGTACGATTTTACCCTTGAAGATATATTGTATTATGTAATTCTTCCAATCCACTTAACAAAGAATTTATAAACCTGTTGAATATTGTGACGGATCAGTGTCATAGTAATTTTTTCGTAACAGCACGGAAAAGCGTATTTTTTAATGAAAATTGTGCAATACTAGATTTTTTAAAACAAAATTTCATATCTTGGCTCTATAAATGAACACATTTCAAATTTGAAATAATATAAGTTCAATAACTTTTGTCAAAGCCAAATAAATATAAATAATTGAAAGTGTGTTCTATAAAATTTCCTCTAAAACTAAACTATGTACTCGATGTACCAAAACAAATTGTAAAAAACTCAGATACGTAAATTTTTGTCTTACAACTGAGGCATGAATATATTTACTTAGCCAAAAAAAAATGTAAAAATGCACATTTTTAGAGAAATCCCTGTAGAATTTTAGTGAAATATAGTTTTCCGAGATAAATTTTGTTACGTAACATCATTTTCCTTAATTTTTTTTACTAGCTTCATCCTCAAAATTCCTACTTGAAAATTTTAAGAATGAAACTATTAGAAAATCTGTAGCTAAAATTTTTGTACCAAAATAGAGAGGTTTTAAAACCATACGTAATGAAACAAAATAAAGAAATTTTTATAATTATTTAGGCCTAAAATTACTCGTATTTAATGTTAGAAGTATACACGAATAATGTAAGAAATCCCTCGAAAAGCCAATTGATATTTTGGTACAACCAATTTTAGTTTTCATAAGAAATACTTCTTGGGGGGGGGGGATTATTTCAATTTACTTATGTTAAAGCTGTTTCATACTTATGTAGAGAGTTTTTAAGTCTGTAAGATTTCTTGTTTTTATTAATGATTTTTACCCTTGTACATAATTATACCATATCAACATTGAAAATTTCTAAATTAAAATTTTTCTCTGTATTTAAAAATGTGTTTTATTTGCCGTTATGTATCCTAACGACACAACATACAGAGTACAGGGTTATTGACTATACTTTTAGTATCCCCTATATGCCGTATACCTGTGCATACGTCCATCCAGGTTAGGTAAGGACCTGATCGCCCTGTGCCTGTGCATAGGTGTTCACAAATATGGGGAACAACTAGAAGTGTACGCACCTGTGTGCTGTACCGCAACTAGAATGAGCGGAATTGAGAGACCCGAAAGCCTGATGAACTTGGCGTTTGCCTGCGTATTTATATGTTACAAAATGCTGATGGCTGCATCATTAAGGATTAAAATCGCTCCCGTCGATCGCTCAAGTTGTTTATAATTAACAGTGAATGTTTATATAACATTTGTCAAGTTCAAGTTCAAACTTACTACGTAAAATTTCGAGTATATTTCATTTAAAAAACTTCACAGTCAGAGTTTGACGTGAATTGTGAATGGAGTGAACCTGTTTTGTCATTCTGTTCTCTGAAACGGTGAAGTCGTGTCAGTTGTTTTCGGGTTCGTTTGCTGCTGAGGACTGTATAATTCTTTTTGTTGGGATACAGAATGCCGTAAGAGGTAAGGCAATTACAAAGGATGATTTAGATACTCTTGTTAAAATAAGCCAGCTTACAAACCTTATTATAGTTGGCCCTCCTCTTAAGCCTGGGAGACCTGTTCAATGATTTTATACAAAAGCAAAATTCATTTCTAACGTCATATCTTCGAGAATATAGTAACGTATCATTTATACCTCTTATAAACTTCGACTACTACCATCTCAATCTCAATTATGAAATAAAGTTAAAACTAATGAAATATATGCTTAAATTGCATTAAGGGTATAAGCAGGATCGATCGTAATCATCAAAGGTTCCCCATCCGGACATCAACTAATCAGCTTA
>JAEQML010075600.1:0-13759 GCA_016904865.1 Pissodes strobi
GTTGACAGACGTCACAATTCACAATACATATGTTCTGCGCAGATTTTTCAGCAAATAAGTTGAAGTTGAAGTTATTGAATTGAATGCCAAAATTAGAAGGTTTTTGTTTGCGTGATGTTTGTAGTGTTTAGCGAAATTATGGACTTAAGAAACTGGAAATTATGTATTTATCTCAAGTTTTAGTGACGTTAAGTGAACAACGAACTGTTTTAAACATTTAGTGACTTAGAAAAAAGGTCTTGTTTCCTTTTTCTAGCAGCGTAGAAAATCTGTTCTCAGGTAAGCTGAACACCATATGTCAAAATGATGATTAATTTATGTATTAAAACGTAAATATAGGTTACCTATTTATGGACGAATCTGATTTTCGTTTTGCTTTTATATCTACACACCTGTGAACTTACTGAACTTGGGTAAATGAATATTGCTCATTAAATACAAGGGGAAACATGATTTCCCTCAATTGAGAATATAAGGAAATGGTAGGAGGAACTAGGCCATTTATTTATGTTTGAATGAATAGCTCAAACATGCTTTAGTTTGTCTAAAAAAGTAGGTACTTATGTAGTTGGTGTAAGGTTTGGGATGATCTCTAGACCTGTCAAAAATTAAGTTAATAAAAAGTGATGAGACTTCAAAGGAAGCAAGGACATTAATTTAACAATTTTGGGTCTAAACTTAATGTGTAGGTACAATCAAATAAGTTGGATAAATTACTTAATTTTATTGAAAGCCTAAATTATTCAGACATTTTATGGTTAACAAAGCATTCGCTCAATGACAAGGAACCAGGGTTGAGCAGGTACTTAGAAATGTGTGTCCTGCTCATGCCCTGCTGTAAGCTCGCTCATATTTGCTGCTCTATATGTAAAAATCTGTTCCAAATCAAAAATAACAAAAAGTGAGGCAATTTAATAGAACATAATTAATAATTACGCCCTTGAAACTTGAAAATGAAGCTGCCTCAAATTGACTCTCAGTCAAGAATGTTTATTTCATAAATTATGGAATTCAGTCCTTTTCGAAACCAGTGTTTCTGCGCTGGTCTCATAGCATATTCTAGGTAATAAAGCAATAATCAAAGACTGACTCATTTTAAGTACATAGATGCGAGCATAAATTAATCAGCTGATGATGATGCTTCTTATCTCTTTGAATTTAGACATGATTAAAAAATCCCTGCTTATATCGATATCTGAAGAGGTTTGGTTCAAGTCAACCCTAAAATATTTTGACCTTGACTAGAACAATCTATGCCCTTTCAAAGTTAATCCCAACTAAATCACCATTTTTTCCTTGGCTTCAAGCCGACTTGAACTTATCGAAATAAACATAGCAGGTAGGCATATGATGTTCTGGCATCTGACTTTAGCTCATACTTTAGTATTAACTTTGCAAATACCTAGATTAGGTAGAAATGTTCATTCAGTACCCAAGTATTCCAGTGGATCGCTTACATTTAAATATGGATGTAAAATGTAAAAGGCACTTAAGTCTTTACTTACTGAACGAAATTTGATAGTTTCGGTTTTAGATTAATGTTATTGTTGCTGTCATTAATATGTGGTATTGTATTCAGTCATTGTTTATTATTTAGGTTTCTTTAAATGAAAAGTAGTCAGAAATTGCTAATATTAATTAAGTTAAATCTGTATATTCCTCTGCATCATGGTGCAGCTTATAGAGCAAGCATCGACCAATTACACAATTGGTTGATGTAGCAAGCTTTTCGTTCTTGGCTGCATTTGCTTATGACCGCGTCATCTCTTTGCTTCCAGGTCCAAGTTTTAAGTCGGGCATTAAGAGAAAGCTGAAGCAAGAGGTTCTGGATGGTTTACAGCTCGGTTTACAGAGTTTTAATTTTGACCTATTTTGTTTTTGTTAGTGTCTTTTCTGTTCTTGTTTACCTTTTATCGCGTGTTGCTAGATTGTAGCTTTACTCTAGGGCTTGGTTTTGATACCATCTATTCTAAGTGTACCTAGTCCTTTTGTGTCTTTTGTATATTGATTTGTGATCCTATCTAGGTAATGCACAATAAATGTTTCTTGAATTTGAATCATTAAAGATTGTATAAGTTTCACTTATATCTGAACTTATATCATTATTGCCAAGTTGCATTGATGAATTTTTCACTTTGCCTCTGACAGATTTGTTTAATAATTATAGAATTTTGTCTATCAAACTGTCAAATTTATGTAGCAATGCTATAGTTGGTTTTCCTGAAAACCAAGAAAATATTGTCAATTTTAACAATCCTCCGGAGCAATATGGCTTGTCCATTAAAAATTATGACACAAAAAGTAAAACACTATGGTTTCCTTTAAAAGTTTTCAAATTGAGCATTTAAAAGCATAGCAGAAGTTACAAATTACTTAGTTCTAAAGTTATTTCTCTTTATAGGTGTAGAGATCAAATCAAATCGAATCCATATCAAATTATAATAAAATCACATCAAATTGAATTCGAAGTTCAAAGTAACAACTCTAGTATTAGAGTTGCTAGTAGGAAGTTGTAAATCATTAAATAGGTTTAGTGTTTTTAGTTTATATCCACCATGGCCAAATTGTCTAAGTTTGATTATATAAATATATGAACTTTTTTGATTTGTTTTCATTTATTAATTACTTTCAAGTTACTTCAGTATCTGCTTATACAATAAGGGGCAAGTGTCTCCATCCCT
Organism: Pissodes strobi; assembly: GCA_016904865.1. Classification (NCBI taxonomy): domain Eukaryota; kingdom Metazoa; phylum Arthropoda; class Insecta; order Coleoptera; family Curculionidae; genus Pissodes; species Pissodes strobi. The sequence goes on from JAEQML010075600.1 coordinate 2,682, forward strand.
TGTTAATCCAATCCAATCTTAGATCTTAGATCCAATCTTCTTCTTCTTCTTCTTCTTGATAAACCGTAGTTTCTCCACTGCTGGAGATAGGTCTCTTCAAGTCTCTTCCAGATATCTTTATCCTGCGCTTTCTATGTCCAGAAAGAGACCCAATAGATCCCAACATTTGCAATGATCTATTTCAACAAATAGATAATTGCGTGTGAAGAATGCTTTTTGTACATATATTTACCAAGTAGAACAATTTAATTTAAACGTGTTAATAAAATAAACCAGTTAAATTTAAAACGGTATTATGTAAAATACATAGGTAGTTTGAAATGCAAGACACTTAATTAACATTACAATCTAAATGTTAAGAGTTTAGTTGAAGGTTTTTTTAATGAACTGGACATTTTTTTTTGCGCTGTCGCGTCAGTGACTTTTTGCTCACATCAGAAAATCTGCAATATTTAAATTAAACTAAATTAAACGTAAACTAGCATTTAACTTTAAAAAAAATAGTGAAAAATATTTTTAACATAAGGGTGCGTGTAATGCTATGTCTTTTACATTCTGATTATTCGTCTCCCTTCTATCGGGATAATAATAACTTTTACCACAAAGATTTACAGCTACCAATCTTGTCCTGTTTTCACAAGCAGCAGTAGAAGTCATCATTAATAACAAAGAACAATTATTGATGCAGTCATGATCGACTGTGCAAAGGCATTTGATAAAGTGCATCATAATATATTATTAGAAGTGACACAATACACCTATACTTCTCAAAGGAGGTACTGTGGTTTATGAAATCTTACCTTTTGGATAGACATCAGCAGGTTAAGGTGGGCCAATCTTTATTCGATGAGTTTTCTGTAACATCTGGGGTGCTTTAAGGCAGACTGGCAGTAACATGGGACTACTCCTTTTCACAACTTTCATCAATGACTATAGATATATTGTGTATAAGATTAAGAATTTAAACATGTTTCTTAACAAAATCACATGATTTACAAGAATGATGATTTTGGCGTATCTGTAGGGCATCTGGTCTCTCGGATCATGAGGCAATAGTGGTTCATGTTAAGTTGGAGTATACAAGAGAAATCAACTAAATTTGGTAGAATTTATACTAGCGCAAATTTTAACAATTTTGGACTGGGGGTGAGCAGAGTAAACTAGGAACTTATATTAAACTGCTCCGATCCAACACACCTTTTCTCCAAACACTTTCCTATAGTAAAGCTTAAGAATAAAAAGGCAAAGCCCTGGATCACAAAAGGAATCAGAATTTTTTCGCAAAATCTAAGATGTCTTCAGGTCCCATTTTTTCTTGATTACTTTTCTTGATATAGAGCAATTTATGGGTGTGTAAGTAAGGAGAGCCATACATATTTATTGCAAAGATAGAATAAATAACTTAAATTATATAAAGGAAAGTTTGCATATTGTAAATGATCTAAGGCGGGAGGTTAGATATAAAATTGTTTCGATAGCTGCAATATACAGATGTAGAGACTACCTACCAAGATCCTTTCTACCAAATTTATAGTGCATATTTTCTTTGTCTATATTCAAATATCTGATACCTTCCTATGGAACAATATTATTCAGCCAAGCACAAAAACAAAATAAAGTAGTTAAGATTATTATTTAATATAAAATACAGGACTGATACCGAATGACAGATATAACAAAACTAAGAAATATATTGAAAATTGAACCAAGGAAATTTATCTACAAAATGATAAATAAATGTAATATAAACATTATTTTCTAAATCAAGTACATGTATATGGTACTCAAGGCCATGACAAAATATTTTTAGAGAATAATAGAACTAACAAAGGCCTTAACAATCCAATTAATAAATTTATAATATTATAATTCATTACTTCAAACTAAGTATTAGGAACAGTCATAGTTTTAGCATTTACAAGGAAAGAATTTTGGAATATTACAATAATATATGTTACTGTCTACTATTAGTGTTTCGTGATTCTGAGAGACTGTATGTGTAAAATTGTCTGATAAATCTAATTTAGCATGTAAAAGTTAAAGAAAAGATTATAAACCAGCGAGTGAACTAGCAGTGAATGCCAAGACCAGTAATATTTGTACATATCATGAAGTTTGTTATGTGAGTGAATTAGGTAATATAAATATATAGATTGACTCAAAAAAAAAAGAGAAAAAAACTATTTTTTTTGTACTGATGTATTTCGTGGTAATCCCGGCCAAACCAAAACGGATGGCTACCCTAGTGTTACTAGAAAAAAATAATCAAGAAGCTTTTACCATTTAAAGTATTCATTTATTCTTATAGGAAGATGACTTCACAAGACAGTCCAACGACGCTTGGCAGCACCGTAGCTGCTGTTGCGGCAGCGTTTGTTGGTAATGTAACGTCGACTGTCGCACCTGCAGAATCTGATCAAGTTCACTCTCAACCATCGGAACCAATTTTCCTTCAGACCAAATTGGCCCAAGGTATTGCTGGGTTTTTTGTATGGGCAGCATTATTTATGACTTGTTCGCAGGTAAGCACAACACTTAAATATAATAAATACTTACTTATTTCGTTTATTCTTATTTATTTATTTATTTATTTACTTATTTATGGGCACAGTGCCCATTACAAGAGTTTCAACAGTTTCCTTAACACTATAACTTAAATAAAAAATAAAATAAAAAGTCTCAAACTTAAAACCATTAAAACAAATGGAGGTCAAAATGACATAGACTAGCTAGGCATACGCATAACAAACAACAGTATACAATATACAATAAAAATTAAAGCTTGAAGATGGCTAAGTAGAAAGTATAGACTAGAAAATAAGAGTTGATATTGACTCTATAGGTAGGTAATTGATCACAGATTTCGTTTTATTTGGTTGACACTAGTATTGAAAATATCTAGTCTAATTTGATTGGCTGCCGCCATTGCACGATTTATTGCGTTATGCTGACCATAAAGTGTGTTATGAAATTCAAGTTTAAATGTGTCCACTGTTTTAAGGTCTTTGACAGGAACATTTATACAAACTGAAGCTAACAATTCAGGCGAATAAATTTCGTTATTAACAAGTTTGTAAATAAAGAGCTGCTCATAGATTTTACGTCTAGTACTCAAAGTTTGGATATTAAGCACTTTTAAAATGTCATCATATACAAGCACATCCATAGGAATATTTAGCTTATAACCCATATATTTTCAGAATTTATGCTGAACTCGTTCTAATGAATTTATATGCACTGCATAATATGGAGACCACACAATGCAGCTGAACTCTAGATGAGATCTTACTAAAGAAACATAGAGAGTCTTCAGCGCCAGTACATTGCGAAAGTCTTTAGTGTTTCTCTTTATGAATCCCAACATTTTTAAGGTTTTATTGCGGCAATGAATAATGTGATCCACAAATGATAGTTTTGAGTCAAAAATAACACCAAGATCACGCATACTATCCACTGAATCTATAGTTGAGTTATGAAGATGGTAAACATTCGCTACAGGGTTTTTTTCCTACTAAATTGCATGTACTTGCATTTTTTATGTTTAACTTTAGGCAGTTATTATCACACCAACCTTCGAACCTCCGTAGGTCATTCCGCACCTTCACTACATCATTTTCGCTTTGGATTTCTTTAAATATTTTTAGATCATCTGCATATAGCAGAATATCACAGTACGAGAAGCAAAGAACAACATCATTAATAAAAACAACGAAAAGTAAAGGTACAAGGTGTCCCCCCTGAGGTGCTCCAGCAGATGGGAGAATCTGTTTTGAACGAGTAGCCCCTATCCACACAACCTGCTTTTGACCCACCAGATAAGAATACAGCCACTCCAGCATTGCACCACCTATACCATAAGCAGAGAGTTTGTCGATTAAGAGTGCATGATTCACCATGTCAAACGCCTTGGAGAAGTCCATGTAAATTGAGTCAACAACAGCACCCCTCTCCAAGGCACCAGAAATAGCGCGTTCATACACGGACAAGTTGGTTTCTACAGAACGACCACCAAAAAATCCATGTTGCTGTGTGATTAGGACATTTCGGACAATTCAGAATTATTTTATATTCATATATTTATTTACTTATTTAAAAAAAAATGGCATCCACAGTATATAGCCAATTACAGATACTGTATCTTAAACCAAAACAGCGTCATGGAAAGGAATACAACATAGTAATTTTCATTAAAGTAATGAAACATTCTGTATAGGTACAGGAGAATTTGTATATAAGTTTGTCCTTGCAAAATTTAAATAAACAGTTTGTTGCTGCCTAGTGTTATCATTACTTACAGAAAATAGAAGGATGGAGAACATTACCTGGAAGTCTACATTGTCAGTATTCTATAAATATATTCAAGGCAAATTTTGCTTCTTAATCTTCTAAATAGGTTTTGATCATATCCCTTTCGATTTTTTTTTTATAAAACACATATTTAAGAAACTTTCATTCTACACGCTCAAGGCTTTCACTTCAAATATCATACTGAACTGACCACATCATACATTCCAATTTAGGCAGCATGATACTATCAAACCGTCATACATTTAGGATTTCCCAAAAAAAGCAATTAATGCATAAATTAAATAAATATACCAATTGTTTCCTGGTTTAACGTACAGTTAAAAGCAAAACGTTAGTACTTCATTTTTACAGACGGCCGGCACGTTTGAGCGATTCAGATGGATATTATTATCCTTATGAATTATACCAAACACCATCGAGCAGAAATAAAAAAAGCTAAAATACTGGCAAATGATAGTTCTTTGCGCAAACACAGCTATAGTCCAAATGCCATCTAGGAGTTGTCCAAATTTAGGGAATAACATGTCAGCAATTTGCGCTCATTTAGAGCCAGATCTTGTAAATAAAGGGTAATAGAGAGCTTACTCAAATATGCAGCAACTTCTGATGAATACATTTATTAAAAGATTAAGAAGGTACAGGTAGAAACAATTTTATCATGAGCAACTGACACAACAAGGCAGTTCCATCAGAATTGACTTTTTGAGATTGACCAGAACTCGTTTATCAATTAATTATTACTGCCCTCTGCTCTACAAAAAGTTACCAGAACATTTAAAGGCATTGTCTCCTGCAGGCTACAAATATAAAATTAAGCAGATTCTTATAAATGGGGCATTTTATAGTATAGGGGAATTTCTGGAATGTTACTTAGTGTATCTGGCTGTTAGTGTGTTAGTCCATATATATATAAAATTGTGCAGATCTGGCTTTTCCGGAGAAGAAAATTAAACATTATGAGAATGGCCCTATAATCCCGTGGTTTAATGAAGATTTGAAAAGTATGCGTGAGAGATTAAATTTTTATAGAGAATTGACTAGATCCCATAGTGATCCAGAGGGGACGATACTGACCGAAAGCTTGGATACAAAACAAATTATATCTTTTAATAGATCCGTTTGGCTGAATGCCCGTTATTCATTTCTACGGCTAAAAACTTTCCTCAAAAATAGATTAAAAGGAGAATAAATAATTATTATTCATGAATGCCAACAAGTTACGGCCGAAATATTACGTACCTAAGATAATGCTTAGAAGAAAAATTATCTTATAGCATGGAGGTAAATGGCGGTTATTTCCAGCATTTAGTAAATTAATTTTTTCTACAGCCGCGCGCAAAATAACTAAATACTAAATTCAAATGAAATCGCAAAATCGACGAATGCCGTGGATCCTTATTTTGCGCTCTAGCGCGAACATGGAAAAGGAAATTCTCACTTTTTCCGTCTAGTGTGCTGAATGGTCATGGAAACCGAAGATAAATAAATGACAGTCGTGCGTTTGTTACAGTTTGTTGCTGGCACTCCTGTTCTAATTATGCCCGAACATAATATGTCAAAACTAGTGTTGCCGTCGAGACGAGACGAGACGAGAATAGGCCTTCTCTCGTCTCGTCTCGTCAGCCGAGAGAAAATATGTCTCTCGTCTCGCCGAGAGAACGCTTTCTCTCGCTCGAGAGAACCCGTCTCTCGTCTCCTCTCGACTCTCTCGTAAATACTAAATATTCAACTTAAAAAAGCATAAAACATAACAAAATATACAAGGTTAAAGGGGGTAATTCCTTGGGTTGTTTTATGAATTAAAAGTATATATTAACAGAGGTCCGTTCTTTATCCACAGGGTGTTAATTTTAAAAATCGTTTTTGTTTAATTGTTTTATGCATATCTTGGCGTATTACCTTGAAAATTGGCATACGGGGGTTTCTTGGTATGAAAAATCAGATTATTGACATATTTTTACTCTCTGGCCGATAGAGCTTTATAAAGTAGAGAAATTGTATTTAAAATTATTTAAGTAATAGATTTTTTTAATTGCTTCTTTTTAATTTAATTTTTATACTTTAAATTTTACAATAAAACATTTAAAGATTTATTTAAGCTGTAGCTTTCTACGTGTTCATTGTGTACAATGTATAGTAACCTTATTTTTTTAAATGCTGTAAAACATTGTTTTCAGTCAATGCAACGTATTTTTAAGCAATTTGCAACAACAACAACAACTGTATAGAAAAATATGTATTGTGCACAAACTACTTCTCAAATGCTATAGCTTTCCAGTCAAAATTTTGTTCTACACAGTGGCACAAAAGAGTTGAAGGGGGTGGACATTATAAAAAATCGCCCTGTACAACCAACCGTAGGTTTTGTTTTTTTTTTATTTTGGTTGTTTTTCAACATAATCCTTTGTGTGCCTTTAAAATGAAAATGAATGTTTAAGATTGCCGTTTTATTAATTTTTTTTTATAGAAAGAGATAAGACAAAGGTAAGTAAGTGTGCGGGGCATTTTCAATAACACATATTTATGGAAATGTAACTCGATTTATATTGTGAACTGTATGATAAATAGGATTCTTCTGATTCTTAGAAAAAATAATTTAAATTTCGATTTAAATTTGAACCGTTTTTGAAAATATATTAGAATTTAAATTTAATTAGAATTTTTATATTATAGCAAATTGGCAAGATCTCTATTGTTGTTCTTATTTCTAAAAACCGCCTACTTTACACCTCACGGTTGTTAGGGCAACCGCATTAAAGAATAGAATACTATTTTTATTAGCGCGATCATAAATTAGTATTTATACAGGTTACAATAATATATAAATAAAAAGAATATAAAAAATGTAAAAGAAAATTTGTTGGAAATGTTTCCAAAGTTAAGATTTTGGAAAAAGGGAATATTACTACATAAACGATTTTTTTATTGATGAAATTGAAAAAAAATTCTTTCATTTTTTTAATGCGAAGGCGATACTTTATTTTTAAGGCCTTATCGAGTAAGTAAGATTCCAGAATATTTTGTTCTTATTCTTATTATTATCTCAAACAAAATGGCAACGTTTTAAACATTTACATTGTTGAGATTCTACAGAATCAAAATGGTTTAAAATAAAAAAAGAAAAACAACTTGCATATTCCCTATCTTATTTTATCCTATCCTATAAGATCTTGCCCTATTAGATCTTAGATCCTATACTTTTAAGAGCAATCGCATAATATTTACAAACCCTTTTTTTATTTCCCATATTAAACCCTTTTGATTCTAGAGCATGTCAAAAATTCTAAAATGTAATGAAAAAAATAATGGCGACATTTCGTTTTGAAGGGTTATATGAATCTAATATTTTGGCATCATAATGTATTCGATAACACCTTCCAAATAATATCCCATTTTATTATTTTTTCAATGAGCCCCACCCTTTTTCACCCTTACAAAACTCTAAGGGCCCGTTTCTCAATAACGAGTTAGGTTTAACCCGCGGGTTTTCTATAGAAAAATCGAGGGTAACTCGCGAGTTAAGAGTTAACTCGACGTTGGGAAACCGACCATAAGTGTAGAAAATGCGTATGCTAACTCCGAATTTAATACAATAGGTATCACCAAATTACTTATGTATGAAATAATCATAAAGATGTTTTGTTTTTTTTTTATTATTATTATGCCAAATTTTTGCTCGAGAGATCGAGAGAAAAACGAGAAATTCTCGACGAGAGAGCATCTTTCTCTTGTCTCGTCTCGAAATTTCATTCGAGAGAAAATACCTCTCTCGTCTCGTCGAGACGAGACGAGACGAGAGACGAGAATCTCTCGTCTCGACGGCATCACTAGTCAAAACTGACAGTCATTTGCAAATTTCAGAATAAGTATAGAGAAAAATGTGAATTTAATTTACAAAAATGGGGCTGTAGAAAAAGTTCTGTGCGTTTTTCGAGTGCAAAGTAAGATTGCCGTTTTCGAAAGATTACTGCGCTCTGCTACCCGTCGCGCAGTAACATTCTTTCTCAAGCGGCAATATGTTACTTTGCGCTCTAAATACACAAATAACTATTTTTTTCGTGTACCTCTTATTAAGGAAAAAAATTCAAATATAAAAAGACCTTCTCCTTCCAATTCCCGCAAAAAAAAAAATCGGTGATGTCTCACTTCTAAAGATCTTCAGATCCTTATTTTGAGGTCTTTAGCTTTGGTGATTAATTATTTACCCACCAACAACTTTTTTCCTACTGATTTTACGAAGGTGTCATATCCACGGGGAGAATAGCATCGACTTCAAACTTAGAAGTTACAATCAGGGTAAAAATATCAACCTTCCATTAAACATTTTGGAGGTAACTGCCACTCCCGCTTAGTGGCCGAAGTTCAAGGGTTGAAAATATAATAAAAAATTGTCCCTCTAAACTCAATAGTCGACGGCTCCGAGGATTTTTCCAGATTTACTGAAAATCGAGGTGCAAAGTTTTCGTTGAGCTACCCTGTATTTCCAACATTTCCACAACGGATAATGGTAATACTAATAATTATATTATGTTGTAACATACTATTATTATATATCAGATTTCTTTTAAATGATACTATGCAGAAATTATAAAAACTTCTATCGTAATGAGTTAAAAAAAGCCAAAAAACAGTTCAATGATAATTATATAAAAAAACATAATTTCAATTCCAAAGCTGTATGGAATATTGTTAAAAACAATTCCAGTCTCATGAAAGATAATTCTATAGTGGACAGTGAGCTTACCCCAAATGAACTAAATTCTTTTTTTGTCAATATACCCCATGAACTAAAGAAAGGTATACCTATATCAAAAAATACTTCTTTCGACTTTGCTAAGCAATTTTTGGGTTCATTTGGCAATAAACTGCAAGACATAAGTTTTGAGTTTACCTTAGTGTCACAAGTAGAGGTTAGGGATATAATAAAGAGTCTTAAGAATAAGAACTGTAAAGACTACTATCACCTTAATACTAAAATAACCAAAAGTATAGTTAATGAAATTATAAGCCCAATGACTAAATTGATAAACTACTGTATGAAAGAAGGAATATTTCCGAACATTCTTAAAATCAATAGAGTCATTCCTATACATAAAAAGGGACCAACTGATGTGTTGAATAATTATAGGCCAATATCAATAGCACCTATCTTCTCTAAAATTTTAGAAAAAATATTAAAGAACAGAATAACACTCTACTTTGAAAATAACCAACTTTTTAATAAATCACAATTTGGATTCAGAAGTTCTCTCTCAACAACAGCAGCTATAAATGAACTTGTGAAAGTTATAAATGGCGGCTATAATGAAGGTGAATATATTGGGGCTCTTTTCTGCGACCTCACAAAGGCCTTTGATTGCGTCTCCCCACAGTTGCTAATAAATAAGCTGAAACTATACAATTTTAATCAAACCAGTATTGAATTGATATTTTCCTACTTGAGTAATAGAAAACAACTTGTTAATTTTAATGGCAGTCACTCGAAGATAATGAACACTCAATATGGTGTACCGCAAGGATCAGTACTCGGGCCGTTGCTCTTTTTGATCTACATCAATGATCTGGAGAGTTGCGATCCCTTTGCTGATCTGGTACTTTTCGCAGATGATACCACAGTGCTTAAAAAGTCAAAGTCTAAGGAACACATCATAACAGTCATGAGGGAGACTCAATCAAGGGTTGCAGAGTGGTTTAATAGTAATCAACTTAGTCTGAATGAGACAAAGACGGAGATAATGTATTTCTCAATGAGAGATTTGGATGGCCTGGAAATGTGTTAATGTGTTCGGTTTCTGGGAGTACATATTGATAGTAAGCTGACATGGAATACCCATATAGATAAACTGTGTGGAAAAATAGCTTCTAGTGTTTATGCCATACGGAGCTTGGTGGATGTTGTTTCAGAAAATGTTCTTTTGTCTGTTTATCATGCATTCATTGAGTCAAGAATTTCTTATGCTATACTGGGGTGGGGTCATGCCACAAATTCTAAACGGTTATTTGGTTTGCAAAGAAAAGCTGTGAGAGTATTAAAAAAATTGAATTACAGGGATGACTGTAAGAATGCTCTTATGCAGTTAAAAATTCTGAGTGTACCATGCATATATATATTGCAATGCTTAGTATACATGAGAGAACATATTAATGAATATTGTACACATGAAATCATACATGACCATCACACGAGAAATAGGGAGCACATTTACACAGATTTCCATCGAATAAATAAGATAAAGTGTGGGATTTCTTACTATGGTCCTAAACTATACAATGCTCTCCCGGCTGCCATCAAGGTGTTGCCTACTAAACAATTTAAATTTGCAATGAAACAATATTTAATTGAAAAGTGTTTCTATTCAATGGAAGAATTTTACATTAACGATTTTAGAGATATTTCGTAATATTGTCTTATATTGATTGAAAAAATTCATCAGGCTCTTAAATTTGTATTTTGGATAGTTCACATGGATGTTAATCAGATGGTAATTGTAGTTATTTGATATTTCATGATCTATTACTGTAGACTGGTATATTTAGGTGATTTTATAAATAATTTGTTACTTCTATTGCCTCAAATTGTATTATATAATTCTGTTGAGATGTACGTAACCACTCTAGGCGGTTAACGGAGCTAAATTATGTTAGGCTATGTTAGGATAGTAATATCTACATATGTATTGTTTGTACTGAATCATTTGGATTCTTTACACTGCAACTTTATTATCCATAGTCTTTATCGGTGGGCACTATCCTTGTCAGTGTTTCGCTGG
>JAEQML010075601.1:0-13758 GCA_016904865.1 Pissodes strobi
AAAAATCCAGATAGCGAATACACATGAATTCGTAAATCCTGAATCAATTTGAACCAGTAGTTAAAAATATATTTCCATCGATATTTCCTATCAACCACATGTCATATAATAAATAATAAAATAACGATAATTTAAAAGAAGATTATTTTTATGGCCAATTAGCTGCTAAAATTATTTCTTGTGTATTGTCTTCTCTTCTTATAGTGCATCTCCTTTCGGAGGTTTGCAATCATCACAGCAATCCGGACCTTGTTGACTGCAGCTCTGAACAGTTGAACATTGCTACAATTAAACCAATCCCTTAAGTTCTTTAGCCAGGACACACGGCATCTGCCAATGTTCCGCCTTCCACCAATCTTTCCATGGACTATCAGTTGTAGAAGTGTGTATGTCTATCCTCTCATTATATGGCCCAGATATTGAAGCTTTGTCTTTTTTATGGTGTTAACTATTTCGCACTCCTTGTGCATCCGGTTCAGCACTTCGGCATTAGTAATTCTATCGGTCCAGGGAATCCGCCACATTCTACGGTAGTACTACATTTCAAAGGCCTGCAGTTTGTCCATGTGGTTTTTCTTGAGGGTCCAAGCCTCAACTCCATACAAAAGCGCGGAAAAAACGTAACCGCGAAGCATCCTCATCCTAAGTTCCATGTTTATATCCCGACAAGCCAATAAATTTTTCATCTTTATAAATGTTGTTCTGGCTATCTCTATCCTTGTTCTTATCTCTCTTGTTTGATCACCCGTTTGTTCTACCCAAGTTCCTAAATATTTATATGTCCGTCAGGTTCACATGGTTCAGATTCTGTGGGAACTTTGTAACTATCATTAACTTGGTTTTCTTAAAGTTAATTTTTAGTCCGTATTCATTAGATCGCTCATTAAATTTTTCCAAAAGGTGCTGCGTGTCTTCAAGATTGCTCGTTAACAAGACGGTGTCATCAGCATATCTCATATTATTAATCACTTCTCCATTTATAACTATTCCCACTGACTCGTCTTCTAATGTTTCCCTAAAAATAGCTTCGCTATATAGGTTAAAGAGAAGCGGCGATAGGATGCAACCCCGTCTCACACCACGACGAATCTCCATTTCTTCAGTTGATTGGTTTTCTGCCATTGTATTAGCTTTTTGGCCCCAATATAGATTACTAATTATTCTGACATCGTCTGAGTCAATGTTTTTACTGACAAGAAGCCGATGTAATTTGTCATGTTTCACTTTGTCAAAAGGCTTTCTCGAAATCGATGTAACACGCATACACCTCTTGGTTTATATCAAGACAGCGCTGGAAAAGAACGATAATCCCGAAAAGCGCCTCTCGTGTTGTCAAGTCCTTCGCGGAGTCCAAATTGTGTGTTGCTTATGTCTTCCTCGAGTCTTCTGTAAACTTTTTTGTGGACGATCTTCAAGAGCAACTTTAAAGTGTGGCCCATGAGTGCGATGGTTCAGTAATCTGAGCATTATCTTGGATTTGGTTTCTTGGGTACGAGCACAAAAGTGGACGTTAGCCATTGCTTAGGAATTTCTCCCTTATCATAAATGCGATTAAAAGGGTTCAGCAGGATATCAATCACATCATCATCAAAGAGTTTGATGGGTATCTGATCAGCTTTCCCAGATTTCATAGTTTCCAGAGCATATACTACTTCTGCTCTAATATTTTTAGGTGCATATTGCTTGATTTTAAAACCGGTTTGGGAGGTATTTCATCATCGAAGAGTTCTGACAGGTATGCTTTTCTCCTTTCAAATTTGTCCTCCACGTCAGTTATTATACGTCCATTTGCATCCTTGGTAATATTACTAGCTGCCTTGACCCTGTTGCATCCAGCCATTTCCTTTATCCTTTTGTGCATGTGACAGCTGTCAAATTTCCGTTCTGGTACTTCTATTTCCTCACATTGAGCTACTGGGTATTCTTCTTTTGCTTCTATAATTTTTCTCTGTATTGTCTTATGTAGTGTTTTGTACTCATCTTTATTGTCTTTACTCTTTCTTCTCACTTCCATAAGATCTAGAATTTCTGATGTTATCCAGGGCTTTTTCTTGGTTCTCTTTCTAGTTAGATGTTTTTTAGCTATTGTTTCTAACCCTGTTTGAATTTGCTTCCACTCTTCCTCCACACTGACTTCATTCGATGTGTTAATGTTCCTCATACGTTCGTTGGTCTCTTTCTTAACTGTGTCATGGATTTCAGGATTCTTAAGGAGTTTTGTGTCTATTTAGTTGTTGAGACGTTTTGTACTTAATCTTTTTCATCTTTATATTAAGTTTAGCTATAACTGGATTGTGGTCGGAGTTAATGTCAGCCCCTGGGTATGTTTTTGCAGCTTTGATTGCGTTCTTGTAGCGGTTGTTATGAGGATGTAGTCTATGTGATTTCTAACTGTATTTCCTGGGTTATCCGCAGGGGATTTCCAGGTATACAATCTACAATTTGGTAGTTTGAAGACGGTATTTGTTATCATGAGATCTCTAACTTGACAGAACTCTACCAGTCGAGCCCCCCTATTATTCCTTTCTCCTAGGCCAAAACTCCCTATGTGTCTTTCGACCTTGACTTTGCCTACTTTGGCGTTGAAATCTCCCATAACTACTGTCATATTATTACTCTTTATGCTTTTAAAGATATCATCAAGCTCAGCATACAAATCTTCAACTTCGTCGTCCTCCTTATCCGCTGTTGGTGCATATGTTTGTATAATAATCATATTTCCTGCATGTGTTTTAAGTTGAAGCATCATGACTCTGTCTAGTAAGGCATAAAATTTAAATACGAGGCTGCAAAACCTTTATTTAAAATCACTCCAACTACATACAAATGCGTCGGGTCACTATTCCCAGAATAATAGAATGTGCCGTTACTTGTTGCGCAGCTGCCACTTCCTGGCCATCTCACATCACTAACTCCCAGAATGTCTACATTTAGTCTCAACATTTTCTTTTCAATGTTGTCCAGTTTTCCTGATGCAAACATACTCCTTGCATTCCACGTTCCGATCTTCATACTGTTTGCTGCTGCTTTCATAAACTTGTTTGCCGCTGTTCCCCCCGGAGATCCGATTGGGGAACTATTAACTCCGTAATATTTCGTTTTGAACATCTTCATGATTGCTGTGTACGATTATACTAAGGATACTCTTACAGTCTTTAATGGAGTGGTTTCCACTTGCCTTCTGCATACACATGCCGTTGATAATTTTTTTCTTTAAACCATCCGCCTTTAGATATGATTTCTCATCCCTAGGACAAGTGAGTGTCCTTACTCTTACCGGCTCATCCACCCGAAGCTGTTGGCCAACAAGAGAGGTCTGCTTATACCGGCAGATATTCGGTCGTCAGAGCCTCGTCAGTTATCTAGTAGGGTGTACCGGATAACATTGGTTATCACACGAGCAGGTGAGGTTGACATTTGAGCTGGTACTATTTACCTTCGCCCCATACACCTCATGTATTATCAGCTATGCTAACGTGGAAGTTGTTATATGCAGCCCACGTCTGCGCAAATCATATTATTTACTAGAATAAATATTAATATGTATTAACCAAGATTTAGAAAGACGCTAGTATTATTTTATATCATTATTATTATTTAAGTACGAAGGCAATAACAGTTGTTGTTGTTTTGTAATTATTAAAGCATCAATTATATAACTTTTATAAGATTGCTGGTCTATTATTTATTTCAATAATGTTACCTTTGCTTGGAAATCTTGCAATATAATTTGTATTTTGTCATGTCAGATAGCTTGGCAAATATCAATTTGAATTATGATTTTTACGTGTCAAGTCCCTATTAGTCCATTAATGACCTAACCTAGATCAATAATAAGTAAATAATCAAATACTTTGACAAGAGGTAAAGAGAAACAACGTCCCAAGTTAAAAATCGGTCAATAATGGTTGAATTAAGGCCAGTAGTGAAAAAAAACATTAACTGAATCTAGTACATAAATCAATAAGGTAGCAAAAGAGCCCTCGTATACTGCAGAACATCAGAAAAAAAATAAAACAACGTCATGGATCCGAGAGCTTTTCACATAACTGTTGTTCGTAGCCTTGTTCCGTGCAGGTTTTCTCTGTAAAGTCGCCGAAAGGCACTGGAACAGGAATTACGTACAATAATTTGCTCTGCGAGAGCCAGCTGAATTGTTATGAGTTTGATGTAATAATACGACTTGGCGTGTGAAAGAATTAGTAGGTTATGTCCGTCGGAATTCATATCACTTTTGTCGGCTGCGGCATAATGCACAAAGTAGGAAAACAAAATTTGATGGACATTGACTATTTATGCCTCACGGAATTAATTTACGTCTCGAGAATAAACCTTTTAGGTGGTAAAGTTTCGCTATTTCTCAAGGCAGACAATGTTCATTGAATTTTTGCAACAAATTGATTTCTTGCTGCACCTCAACTTTTATTGGTGTGAACCATTACTTCTCCTGTTTAAACTTATAGCGCGCTGTATTTAATCGTGGCTTTCTGAGTAGTGTTTAAATTCTTAGCTTACATAACTTAATGTTAACTTCTTATAATACGTTTTTCAGTTTCAGTTCTAATAAAAACAGCATAAATGATGTCAAATTTAAATTTATATGAATATTTTACGGATGATGAAATAAATCTATTCAATGTATTACTAAAAATAGAAAATGTGGCACTAGTTATTCCTGAATTTATTCTAAAAGCAAATTATTGTTTTTCTTCTAAATATTCCCTAAACACAATTTAACGTTGGTTAAGGAATTGGTGAAAACGGTGACAGATTTGAAGTATGCAAGAAAAATTCTGAAGAGTGTGGTGGCAGCATATTCATATTCTTTATGATAAAGTTTTGACATGCGTCGCGTCGGTACAAAAATTGGTAACTTGTGTTACAGTTCAAAAATTGACTCTAACTTTTCCCTAAAATCGAATAATATTCATAGCTATTATATGGCGCATTCACCAGAACGAATCCACCAGACCAGTGAGAATGCGAAATTAACCGTAATTTTAATTTGGATCTCTATGACTAATTTCTGCAATGTACATATATCGGAGCTCTATGGATACATAATCTATATGGAGCATTTTTTTCGTTTCTATCAACTATTCAAATAAATATGCTTTAAATCTGAATATCTATTTCTATGTTCAAATATCGCGCTACTATGTCCTACCTCGTCTATAGATGCTCTTCAGTTCATTTGGTTTTCGAACTGCGCGACAGCGTCAACACATGAGCGTGTACTCGGGTATTGTTTATTTTTGGAGCAAGTTGCTATACACAATTATAACTCTCTACTGCTTGTCAACCAGTTAAAACTACTGCTAAATTCTGATTTGAAATTGGACGCGTTTTTGTTATTCAATTTAAAGATAATCTACTCGGCAGATGGCGCTAGACGACAAATTGCTATTAAATTAAGAATTACAAATTAAATAAACTATAATCAGATGTTATACCTTGAAATTCAGTCACCACCAGTCTTCGTATCAGTCCTACCAGCACCGCCTGAGAATAAACACTTACGCTAGCTTGGCTCAGGGTGGTTCGAAGTTTATCTTTTCCCACTAACAAGTTCCAAAATGTTGCTGATTTTTCCCAGGAGATTATTGAATGCAAGCAAAAGGCCTGGAGCACTAACCCGGAAACAAATCTAAGCAGTGTTGCGATCAGATGCAAAGAATGTACAATATATACCTCGATAAGGAATTAAATCAATATAGTTTAAAGTCCAAGTCGGGGTTGGACGCCACCAACTTTACTTTTGTTGGCCAAGCCCTATCGTTGTTTATACGGACACAGTAAAAAAAAAGTCGGAAATAAAATAAACGGAGTATAAACTCAAGTATCAAATAAGAAAATAATTACCTGTCGTAGTCTACGTTACCTGCTCACAGTCACCACACAAGATCTAGATTCTCAAATTCGCACAAAATGACAACAGTAAAGTGAGGCCAATACTTTTATTCTGGAGTAAAAATAAGAGCAAGCTCCTCCAGCCTTATAAGAGAATTTACTATTTACAATTTACTGTCTAACTAGACACACCTTCCTGTCAACTTGACAGTCTAATTTAGAATTTTGGAAGGCGTCAAGTAAAAGGTATTAAAAATTTAGAAAGTTCACTTCCACATAACGTTCTGCTGTAACCTGCAACCTAGACGGTGATAAAATTACCGGACTTTATCACATAAACTATTCTAAGTTAATTCAACTCGGTTATAATAGCCCGAGTTGCAAGTTTCTAGCAGAAACCTAATCCCTCAAAGTGCAATGTTACGTTTTGATATCAATGCCAAAATAAAGAAAAATAGAATGAATAAACTTCCTCGGTTATAAAATGCACTAGAGATTATCAAAAAATCTAGTACCCGAGAGAATAAAGTAATGGAACTATGCCGGCGTAGCTACACTTCACAAAAGGTATTATATATACTCTAGTGATTGAGATAATTGTTAATAAATACTATGGAAAATATTAAAGTTGTTAAAAATACTGTTTGAGTACTAAATTTTGATTAAATTAAAAGTCTTTACGGCGAAGTAAAAATTCTGTCACATCACTGACAGGTAAACAATATTGTTGACTAAAAATTAAAACTTATCTGAGTAAGGGACCTCCTGTAAAACAAAGAGAACTTCTCTTTTTCTTTCTTCGTATTTTTAGGGACGAAAATGTTCCCAAACGTCACAGTTGATTAACCGGTTAAAACTGTGTCCATAAATTGACAATCATTTTTCTCTGCTGTCATCCAAAACTAATGAGTAGCCTAATTTCATCAGGTTCCAAAAATGTAGTTCTTAACAACCCTATAGGGAATCTGCAACTAGAACCCGCAACTAGAACTCTGCGACTAGAATCCGCAACTAGAATCCACAACTAGAACCCGATAACTGGGATTCACCAAAACCTTCCTGGATATCTCGAAGATAAAATTGGGATTATCGCCATAATGGCTGTTGGTAGAAATTACTTCTACAGTTCAATTGAAGATGCTGATGATAACAGGGCCGAAATTCAAGTTACAAGTTATGGAGATGAGCAAGAAAAAACCAAACAACGAAGAAGCTTTGCAGTATGGAATCGAAGAAGCCAACGATACACCTAGAAAAACACCTGCACCTACAACAACTTCTTTAAAGGATCTAAGAATGCAAAGAACAGATGTGACAACAAAAGCGAATAATCCGGCATTTGCAATGGTAGAAGTAATGAGGCAAAATGCCAATTTAAGGCAGAAAAAATTTGAACTAAAAAATGCTAATTTATCAATGGCTACTAGGCCAGATCTTGACGAAACTGACATGTTTTTTTAAGTATGTCAAGAATGACAAAGAAGTTACCACAGGTCGACCAAGCAGCAATTAAACTTAATTTGAGTAATTCGGTACTAAAAGCTGAAATAAGACATCACGAAAGACAGGAAAATATTTATTCCTCACAGCTGTCAAGTCTTCACTCAGGATCTTCTTCCAGAATTTCCTATACACACACCCCGCTGGTATCGCCAAATGAAACTGTAACAAGTGCAACATATTATCAATCACATTTAAATCTTACAGAATGCTCACAACCTATGGGTTACAACGCCACAGAAGACATATCACCAGTAGTCACCAAGCAGTTCTCCAGAGGGCAGGAAAGGCAAACAGCAAGTACGACCTATAAAAGCCAGCCTAGACCAACATTGTTACAGCAGACTTCAATTAATAAATAACGAATTTTAGGACTCAGTTTGTCGTTTCTTTCGTTTCGATTTGTTTTTTAATTTTACTTATGTCTGAATATAATAGTTTCGAATATATTAATGATTTTCTTGTATGACTTACCATAATGTTACGGCCAACTTTTCCCTAGTACATACTGCCTTTCGAAACTGTGTATTTTGTGTTCTTATATCATTTTCAATAAGGCTATGTATATACAGGGTGTTCACCCCTTTAACTTTGTTAAATTTTAAGCTACATTAAAAAATAAAAAACAAAATTGTAGAGTTTTTAATGTAGTTTTTGCACACGTAAAGAAAAAAACAAAAAATTGTATAGTATACAGGGTAGATCAAAAAGAAACATTTTTTTAAATCTAGCACCCATTTTTTATTCGATTTTTCGATTGCACGTGAAATTCTAAGGATTTTTAATGTAACACACTATAAGCCTATTCCTAATACTTTAGGAGTTATTGTCAGTTGAAGTCGCTATTTTGTTTGTTCTTTTATTTTTTTATGGCAACAGCCACCTAAGAATATAACTTTTTGTTTAGCTTTTGAAGTCATTGAGGTATAAATATTGAGTTTTCTCAATTCGACCTCATTGCTTCGAGTAGCGCTTTTGTATCTTCTGTTTTAAAAATGATTAAAGAATTATTATTATAATTAAACAATATCGACTTCAACTGTCAATAACTCCTAAAGTATTAAGAATAGGCATATAGCGTGTTACATTAAAAATCCTTAGAATTTTAAGTAGAATCGAAAAATCGAATAAAAAATGAGGGCTAGATTTAAAAAAAAAATTTCTTTTTGATCTACCCTGTATACTATATAATTTTTTGTTTTTTTCTTTAGGTGTGCAAAAACTACATTAAAAACCATACAATTTTGTTTTTTATTTTTTTTTGTAGCTTAAAAATTAATAAAGTTAAAGGGGGGGACATTATGGGTGAACACCCTGTACCTACGATTTTTTCTTCATTCATTCTAAAATACATGTTGTCCATTCTAGGATGTTTACGTAATTCTTGTACTAAACGCGAGTATTCACCAAGCTGTTCTCTTCTTTGATTAATCTCATGAACCCATATTGACCTATAGGTAGTTTTTGAGATCAGCGACATAAATGCAGCTAAATTTTCCATATCCTCCTCTGAATCAAAAGAACTGCTGCTTGAAAAGCCATTTTCCATTTCTTTGTTAAATTACTTGGATTGAAGCTCCAGCTGAACCAACAAGTATGAGATGTGACACAATAGAAGAGGAGTGACGTGATACAAACCTGTCTCCGATTCGTATTTTTACGCGTTTCATGCCTAACGTGCTATCACGTGAGCTCACGTGACATGACAATAATGTGTCCCCGGCTTAACTTTCTTAGAAAACTTTCTGGATACATAATCAGCATGTGCATAAAAATTTAAATTTGAATCAAAAATTACTCCTAAGTATTTGATTTGATGTTCATGCTTTATTTGGTCATTATTAATAACTATATTAATAGCTTCGACATTAATATCTTTTAAGCTGTGTTTTTTTCCAAATAAGCAAAATTTTGATTTTGAGGTAATTATGCGCAATTTCTTGGTACAAAGCCATTTGAAGATTTTTTCTTAATTATGGTTGATAATTTGTTGCATGCTACCCGAATTTTTCCCAGCCAAATAAATCATCGTGCCATCGGCAAATAATTCGATATTACAGCGATTTATTACCCGCACAATATCATTAATGTACACCAGGAACAACAAAGAACCCAACACGGTGCCCTGTGGGACCCCATGTCGAACATATAAAGAACCAGATATACAGTTTTTAAATTTGACTCTCTGTTGTCTGTTGCTCAAATATGATTCAAACCATCTTAAAACTGTGTCTTTAATTCCTATGCTATTTAATTTTTTCAATAATAAATTTTTGTCAACCGTCTCGAATGCTCTTTTAAAATCTAAAAACATTGCTAAAACCATGTTACCCTTATCTAATTCTCTTTTAAAAATATAACAAATATTAACGACTACTACAGTTTCACATGACTGAAACTCACGGAAACCGGCCGGACTGATTTACCACGAAGATGTTATTGTTTTTACAATGTTTATTAAGCTGTTTTTTACAACTAGTTCCAATATTTTTTCACAAATTTCGACAGTGTTTATTGGCCTAAATTCATTGTAGACATTTGTATTCTGTATTTTTGGGACAGGAATCACAACTGACTCCTTCCACTTGTCTGGAAATCGACCACTTGAGAGCGCCGCATTGATAACATTCAATAAACGATCGCCAACCACACAACAGACATTACACATGACCAATTTAGAAATCCCGCTGAAACCACCACCAACATTTTCTTATTATTTTAATATCCTTTTCATCTCCGTCATAATTAATTGTTCAAAACTGGAGAACCCAGTAATAATCTCCGGAGTGGCCAATGTAACCGCATTTGTGCAGGAATATCTAGGGACACTACTTACAATTTCGATGATACTGTTTACAAAATATTTATTAAATTCAGTGGCAATATGCGATTAATTAGTGATACATTTAATTTCGTCCGGTATTGGCGAACTGTTTTCGGGAAGTAATGATTTTAAATTTTTCTACATTTTCTACGGGTTATTTTGTTTGACAATGCAATTCCGTATCCTCTTATATTCCCCCCAAACTACATCATTTTTTTCATTCACTGCTCGTACATACAAACTATCCCTAACCTGCATAATTTCCCTAATATTATTTGTTATCCAAACCTTGTTTATATGCTTCTGCTTAAACACCTTATTCTCTCTAGCGCACATAAAATTCAAAATGTTCATAATACTGCCACCAAAGTAATCTGCCAAAACATTTACATCTACACTATCATTCGTCCATACAGTATTTAGCAAATAATCCCGTATCCGGTCCGGACTATGATTTCTCATAAATCTTGAGCAAATGATTACGTCAGAGTTTCTATTTGGATCTACCTCAGGGTGTATCGACAAGATACAGTGATCACTTATCTTTGGTCTTAGATGTACATTAAAGGGTAACATTCTGTTATTTGTTATTATGTAGTTAATCAGTGTTTGGCTTCTATTAGTGATTGGTGTAGGAGAATCAACAATGTGGGAAAAATTCACGGATCTCACACCTTACGCAAGCATCCTATGTATTGAAAATGCCTGACACAATTTTTAAATCTAAAAAACTTATGATTTACATCTGTCACAATACAACAAATTAATTACTATTAATTTATGTTTACCGATTTTGCGCGGTTGAGACCATGTCACTCGAAGTGACACCCAATGATAATATTACATAAAAAAAGTGTATAATATTTTTAGAGTCAGTTTAAATTAAAACAGCAAATAAATAAGCGATTGATTATTAAAGCCAAAAGCTCGTATATAACTGGGCTGCTGAGTGCCTGTCGTCAAAATCTGTTGATTTATGGCGGCATCCAGTTCATAAATAGCAAAGCTGTCAAATTTGACATTTTTAACAGATATTATGTTAAAAAATTTAAACCTAGTAAACAAGAATTTTAAAACATTGATAAATAGCGAAACTGTAAAATTTGACATTTTTGACAGACTATGTCAATAATTATTTTTCTTTTATTTTCCCTAATCTAATTCTAAGATTTCGTTCAAATCGGTTCATAAATAGCAAAACTGTCAAATTTGACATTTTTGACAGATACTATCACAAAATAGTATATTAAGATATTAGTTTTAAAAGACCATATTTTATCGCACGAGCACGAAATTAGGAAACGACTCGCTTGCGGGGAGTTTTCTAACGTGCGAGTGCGCTAAATGTCTTTTAAAACGTGTGTTTTATACTATTTTTTCTATTTTGCACGTTTTTTTAATGAAAAACATTAATTCATTCAAGTCGCGATCAAAAGTTGGACGGCCATCTTGTCACTTTTGACGTCTGTATTATTAGGAATCTCATTCAAAACGGTGTCGAAATTCTTGCTAGTGAGCCTTGACATTGAACAATTTTGTTAAATATCATAGCAAGCAGTCAACAAAAGTAGTGTCGAAAAGAGCTTCTTTTCGACACTACTCTGCGTATCGAAAAGACTTCTTTATGATACCAAAATAGAAAAAATATTTTTTTCTATTTTGGTATCATAAAGAAGTCTTCGATACGCAAAGTAGTGTCGAAAAGAAGCGCTTTTCTACACTACTTTTGTGGACTGGTTGCTGAATGGAATTCGTTCTGATACAGACGTCAAAAGTGACAAGATGGCCGCCCAATTTTTAATCGCAACTAGAATAAATTAATGATTTTCATAAAAAAAAACCTGCAAAATAGAAAAAATAGTATAAAATACACGTTTTAAAAGACATTTAGCGCATTCGCACGTTAGGAAACTCCCCGCAAGCGGGTCGTTTCCTAATTTCGTGCTCGTGCGAAAAAATATGGTCTTTTAAAACTGGTATCTTAATATACTATTCTTTTATTTCCCCTAATCTAATTCTAAACTTTCATTCAAATTGGTTCATAAATAACGAAATTGTCAAATTTGACAACCTCCAAAAATGGGGGTCGTTTACTTTAACGTTATGGCAAATGCAGAATTTTACTCGAAATTATTAATATTGGCGGAGTATTATTTTGCTATTTCAGTCGAAAAAGTATTTTCATTAATAAATGCTCAATGGTCGAAAGAACGAAATAAACTACATATAGATACGACACCCAAAATGATGTTCCTGCAGTGCGATTTAAATAGTTATTTTCCTAACAAGTGCGCAAAGTGATACTTTTCCGCACGCGACTGATGTTGACCGAACGACGCCAAGCGGAGTTCGGTCAATCAGTCGAGTGCGGAGAAGTCACTTTGCGCAAGTGTTAGGAACAATATTTTTTCTACGAGCGCGGTCCAAACAAGCACAGAATAATAACGACCCGTATTTAAATAAAAGAAAAAGTATGTGTCAGTTATACCTACTGTTGCTTTACATGACTATTATTGTTGATCTGACATGACTTAAAAATATATGGTTTTTGGTTTAAGTTGTAATATCGCGAATTACGGAAGCTTTGAGAGAAAAGGGAATTAAGAGTTAAACGGTTTTAATTCGATCAATCACATTTTTCTTCCACGTGCCAGGATACATTCTGGTAAATCTTGGGGTCATTAGAACTATCCATTTTTTTAAGGCTTTCTAGCGAAGCTGAGGATTATCTTTTTTGGGATACTTCGTTTTACACCTAGATTTGTTTAAAATCTGTCAATCTGACAATTATAAGTATTGTTGCTTGACATAATTTTTTACTACTATACCGAGGATTTCAAAATATATGGTTTTTGGTGTAAGTTACAATATCGCGAATTGCGGAAACTTTTAAGGAAAAGAGTATAATTATGACTTAAAACGGTTTCTTATATTGCATAAAAAGTCCGAAAGTGTATAGTATCTAAAAATATATGAACATTTTCTTGTCTCTGGTGATTTTAGAGAATTTTACTTTCCCGCACACTTTCCCGCATAGCGTGCGGGAAAGTACTACTTTGCGCACTAAGTAGCGTGCGCAAAGTAGCTACTTTGCGCACGCTCGTAGAAAAAATAAATTTTTAAGGATTCTACCACATGCTCTGTAAGGAAAAAAATCTTACTTGATAAAATAGGCTCAAATGATAATTACGCATAATTTCTGTCAAATATTAAAAAAACATTTTTTTTATAAATAAAAATGATTTTATATGATTATAATCAATTACTAGTTATTTATATGATGGATTTATTTACCAAAGTTTCAATTGATATAAATTTGTATGAACAAGTGAATAAAAACTTCATTTTTTATGGACCCATACAAATGGGGACATACCCTTTTCACGTGAATGAGCGTCACCTTATTCGAGCAGCGTATAAAATATTTAAAAAAGAAATTCGAAATATGAAGCCAAAAGCTATGTAAACATATTTTGGCAAAATAACCTTTTTTCTTAAATGCTTTTTTTAAATGTATTATTCTTAACTTGTTAATAAAAAAAAAAACAAATATTCTGTTGGTTGTTTAAAGTTATTTTTCTCAA
>JAEQML010075605.1:0-13758 GCA_016904865.1 Pissodes strobi
AGTCCTAATAACACAATACTCTCAGTTCCTTTGTAATTATGATAATATGATCCTGCTGATATAGGTGCACTAAAAGCTATATGGCGACCATCTAATGCACCAATACAATTGGGAAAATTCCACTTATTTTCTTAATCCTGTGCAATTTTTACCCATTCCTCAAATGTTCGGGTGGTCTACAATCAAAGAAAATCAATAATTAGGTAACTATGTATCTTTATGGAGTATACATAAAAAATATTGTGAACTTTTACAGGTCCATATTCTTACCTTTAAATAAATATCTTGCAAATGATTATATATTGCTTTACAAGTTTCTGGTACAATTTTGGAAATTGTGCTTTCATGAATTCCTTGCTATACATTAAGCTCCTGTATGTTTCTCCAGTTGCAAGAAAACGCAGCGTAACATTAACCCTAAAAGCAGTTATTACTAAGTATTAGGATATTTCATTGTAGGATAAAGTTGATGTACTTGTCTATGTTTAGCACTTATACTATCTCCCATACGTCTCTTCTTTTCTTATATCCTTTTCAATTAAATTTATTAAAAAAGTGAACTGCTCATCAACCAGTCTCAAAAAGTTTCTATATGCATTAGGATCTTCCCATTTTAATTCTTTATTTCAAATTCAAACTTTTACTGTGTCTAACAGGAAACAAATCCCAGTGATAAGACAATTATTGAAAAATTAAACTTACTAACTAGTACAATATTAAACTAACAGTAGGTAGTATAACATGAGTTGGTTAAATAACTAACAGTCTAACTTTATCTATGAGTACAGATATGAACTTACTTAAAGTCATGCTAAACAGATCAACATCAAACCGCAAATGAACATCATTGAACCAGTTGCATGCTCTATATAAGGGCCCTTTCTTGGCCAAATTGGTGCCATAAGTGTTAAGATAAAATACATTGTGTCTTCTTGTATGGATGTAGGGAACAACAAAATTCAAAGCTGATAAGAGATCTGAAGCATCAATTTGATTGCTGCATATTCTAAACAAAAACACTAAACTGCCACAAATAGTAGATTGATGAAGAGACAGAGCATTAAACCTTGAAAGGAATAACTGCTGACTAAATCCACTTTCAGGGTATACACCATCCAATTTGAAGCTAATGTGTTGGTAGAATTTCCGCTGAACTGATTCGAGCCTGGTAATATGCACTGCATAATTAGGAAACCATATTAAAGACGCATACAGTAGGCGTGATTTTACTAGGGAGTTAAACAAAAGTGTCCTGCTCGAAGTGTTAGAAAATTGTTCAATTAATCTTATAATGAAACCTAGGGTCTTTAAAGGCGGCTTTATGATGGTATCTATATAGGTATTAAAGATAAGC
Source organism: Pissodes strobi (assembly GCA_016904865.1). Classification (NCBI taxonomy): domain Eukaryota; kingdom Metazoa; phylum Arthropoda; class Insecta; order Coleoptera; family Curculionidae; genus Pissodes; species Pissodes strobi. The sequence goes on from JAEQML010075605.1 coordinate 1,355, forward strand.
CTTTTATCAACACAGACCCCCAGGTCACGAACAGAGTTACAATCTGGAAGAGTGGTATCATTTATTACGTAGCCAAAGTCAATCTCATCTTTGAGCAAGGAGATTGACATCTTCTTACATTTCTGAAGATTAAGTGAGAGTCTGTTAGCTTCACACCATTCATAAATCCTATCAAGATCTGCCTGCAGCTGCATGCAGTCATGATGACTCTTAACAAGACGAAAAAGCTTCATGTCATCTGCAAACAGTAAAAACTCACTTCCAATACGTGGAGAAATGTCATTGATAAAAATCAAAAACAAAAATGGAGCAAGACTACTCCCCTGGGGGGCACCACTTGAGGCGACGTAGATAGATGATCTAAACCCATTAAACTCCACAAACTGAGGTCTATCGAATAAGTATGTAATCAAAAACTCTACCAAGTGTTTATGAAAGCCCATTTTATAAAATTTTTTGGAAAGAATACCATGGTCCATCTTGTCGAAGGCTTTAGCAAAATCTGTGTAGATTACATCAAGTTGATATTTGCAATTTATAGCCTCATATGCGTTCTGCAGAAATGATGTTAAATTAGTGACCGTAGATCTGGACTGAAAAAAAAACATGCTGTTTAGGTAAAATAAGATGTTTAATTTGGTAAAACAGGTTGCTATAAATGCAGGTCTCAAAGACCTTAGAAAAGTTGGACAAAATGGAGATTGGGCGATAGTTCTCTACCATATTTCTTTCACCTGACTTAAAGATGGGGCAAATTTTTTCTTGTTTCCAGGCATTGGGAAAAGTGCTTGGCGAAGAGACAAATTGAAAAGCATACACGGAGGTTCAGTGAAAGCAGAAGCACAATCACGAAGGAGAAAAGAAGGCACACTGTCAAACCCTGCAGTCTCCTTATTTATTAGTTTTTTTTTAAGGATGTTAATACATCATCATGATTTAATTCATATATATGAATATCATGAGAAGCAGATTGTAAATGAATGAAATCAGCAGATGGACTTCAGCTGTTGAACACACTACCAAAGAAGTTTGCAAAAGCATTCACAATTTCGGGAGTAGACAAGCAATTGTCATTGTAGTTCAAAGTATTAGGGATTCCAGATGTGTTTCTTTTTTGTTGTATAAATTTCCAAAATTTCTTGGGATCATGATGTATAGAACTTTCAGTATCTGTTATGTAAACCTTATAAGCTGCATCAATATAGGACTTTATAGAAGATCGTAAGGCTTTATACGCATTATAGTCAACTAGTGATTTAGTTCTTTTCCACCTGCCATGCAACCTGTACTTTTCCTTAAGAGCTGCCACAATTTGGGCAGTATACCAGCTGGGATAGCGATATTTGCTTTTACGTTGCCTATAACGAGGAACTGTTCTGTCAAAGACATTATCTAAAACACTATTTAAAACTGGAATCTGCCTTATTAATATCTTCAAATTCATGAAGAAAATTCCATTGAACTTCAGAGATATACAGTGTGTCCAAAAAAGTATGCAACATATGGGAAACTTTTTTATTATTGGTTTCTCAGAAAATTTTATTCTTGATAAAAGTTGGTGCTTGCCCTAAAACAGTAAATGAGTATTTCAAATTTTCCGTACTGCTTTTAGTGCGGGCGCAAATGTCATTTTTCCGAAATCGCATCAAGAGTAAAGTACCTTAATTTATAAAGATACAGCAAAATCTTATAAGAAAAAGTTCTTCCAAATTAAAAAAGTAATCTAAATATGAAATTTGAGTTAAGTACATCAACTTTTAATTTTTCTTTTTTTTTCTCGATTTTTTCTTAAACGTTACGCCACTGGAGAATGTTTCGTTCTTTTGTTATTAGTATACTTGCCAAGTAACTTCAAAATTTATTTAAGATAGAAATTAGTTACATAGTTGCATAATGTTGCAGTTTTTCCAGAGATAATAGCCAGTTTAGGTATCAGTGTGTTGCAAACACATTTAAACACTTTTGATTCAAAATTTTTTCCAGTCAAAATCATGAATAGACCCAACTCTTTTCATTTCATGTAAAACAAGTAATAATTTATTTATCTTTTGCACCCGATGAGTAAAATATGCCCAAGTATCCTAAAAAGCCATATAAAATGTTTGGTCTTGAAGAGTAGGCCATGCATTTGGAATAAAAACAAATAAATAGCAATAATTTTACTTCGCTCTGACATATGAAATTAATTATTATTGAGTCAGTCATTCCAATTGTATTTTGTAATAATTATTGTGGACAATTATTTTGGACCAAAATTGTTTAAATATGTTTGCAACACACTGATACCTAAACTGGCTTTTATCTCTGTAAAAACTGAAACATTATGCAACTATGTAACTAATGTCTACTTTAAATAAATTTTGAAGTTGCTTGGCAAGTATACTAATAACAAAAGAACAAAGCATTCACCGATGGCGTAACGTTTGAGAAAAAAATCGAGAAAAAAAGGGAAACTAAAAATGTATGTACTTAATTCAAATTTCATATTTAGATTACTTTTTTAATTTGGAAGAACTTTTCTTTATAAGATTTTGCTGTATCTTTATAAATTAAGGTACTTTACTCTTGACGCGATTTCGGAAAAATGGCATTTGCGTCTGCACTAAAAGCAGTACGTAAAATTTGAAATACTCGTTTACCGTTTTAGGGCAAGCACCAACTTTTATGAAGAATAAAATTTTCTGAGAATCCAATAATAAAGAAGTTTCCCATATGTTGCATACTTTTTTGGACACACTGTAGATATAGCCCTTCTAAAATTATAGTTAAGACTTTCAGGGTTTGCTATAAAGTTACAATTCTTACTTGTTTCTGTTTCAAATGATATAACAATAGAAGAATGATAAGCACCCTTTGGTACAAGTAAAACACTATTATCAACAATGCATGAAAAATTAGCAAGTACCAGATCAAGGATATTACCTTGTATGTTATGAATATTAGTAAATTGACACAGATCAGAAAAAGCTAAAAAATCATGCAGTAATGCCAACTTTGTATTAATAATTGGTTCTGGAACTTGAATATTGATATTAAAATCACCTGTAATTAAAACTTTCTGGTTCTGTAAATAGTTAAGAGTAGAAATATAGTCAAATAAAAACTTGCAAGTTTCAATTGGAGAATTAGGTGGTACGTAAATAGCAAATATAAAGATAAATTTAGAGTCCACACTGATTTTGCAGCAAACCACATCTACCTGTGGAATCTGATCCTCCAGATTATTGAGATCTATTTTGGTTGAACATAGATCATTCTGCACACCAAGCATTACTCCACCTCCACGAGTGACTCCCATAGCCTCCAAATTTCTATCCTTGCGATATACAGTGTATTCACTGGAGAACAGCTCCTGGTCACAGACACCATCCTGCAACCAAGTTTCAGACACGGCAATAACACCATACTCTCCCTCACACACAGATTTATAAAAAGCATGAGTTTTACTGTTAAGACCTCGAACGTTTTGATACATTATATTAAGCTTCCTGTTAGACAAATCACTCAGTTTAAATGCTGTCCATGACTGGACACAATTTTTGGAACTCCATTGCTATACACAATTCTCAGGTCCTCCTCCCCAGCTTCAAGCCGTTCTTGCAATTGCTTCCTGACATTCCTATGCAGCTGTAGTTGATTTGGAGTTTTATCATCTGACAGATAAAGGTGCTTTAGAGGAGGCACACTTTTGATCTTCTTGGAATTTTTTATTAAGGTGGAAGCAACATCAGCAGAAGTGCATACCACCTTAATAGGTCGACACTTATGATCAGTTTTCTTGCCAAGCCTGAAAGCATTAAAGCTCCCAGCATTAAAAGGTTCATTGGGACAACAACTTGCAACCACATCACGGACCAGATTGTCTATATTCTCTGCAGATTCTGAGCAGTTAAAGATCATAACATTCTTTTTCCTGATTTCTCTTTCATTGTACTCTTGAAACAGTTCCTCAATGTTTCCCATGGCAGAAGATGAACTGCTGGCTTTAGTGTTAATAGAATTGCTTGCTGCTAAAAGAGCTAGCGTGCCTTTTTCTTGTCTCCATTGTAACCACCTTTTCGTCCATTGGGACCTTTTTGGTTTAGAACGCCTTTTATTCAATTGATATATTAAAAAACAACAAATTGTCCCAGCCCTCAACAGCAAAAGCTCACGTTACTTTTGCATTATGATTGTTTTAGTACTAAAATCTGTTTATTTACGGCAAACACAAAATTTTAAATAAAAAACAAACAGAAATATAACGTTGAGGCTACAGAATAACACAAAAATTCAAAAAAATAACATAACAAAAGTTTGTTGTTTGCTTGGGGGCACAAAATTTGGGTTTATGTTATGAAATTTATGACAAATTAAAATTGATAAAATGTAACTGCACCTGCGCATGACATGATATTTTTAGTACAATTTTGGTGAATTTTATTTGCCGTATCAAACAGCGCTTCGGCCAAACCAAGAATAGTAAACTTAGCTTTTTGGGAAGAAATTTCACTAAAAACCTTTTACGTGTAAAACGGCTCTTAGGCAGATTTGTTTACAATATATTTTAGTTACTAGTTTATTTATAATGAATAATTAAAGCCAATTTGTGCAGGTCCAAACACGACACAGGAGGTTTATGATTTAGCATTTTAAATACTTAGTTATAAGATTTATCATTATGCCCTCCACTTTTTTTGAAGGTATTTGTTATACGGCCTATTGTAATTAGACCTTTATTAAGATTAGAATATTCTTACTACGATTGTTCAGGTTCACCGATTCCACCGCCACATCTTGCAAGAATCATTCAGGCACCCCCGAGACCGGTTTCTACCCTGTTAGGCGTCATCAGTCGGGTTTAGCTTGAATGACTCCTGCAAAATGGGCAACTTAAATCAGTGAACCCGTCGTCCAGCGGCTTTTCTGCAACACTGGCGCCATCTGCCCATTTTGCAGGAGTCATTCAGGCTAAACCCGACTGATGACGCCTAACAGGGTAGAAACCGGTCTCAGGGGTGCCTGAATGATTCTTGCAAGATGTGGCGGTGGAATCGGTGAACCTGAACAACTGTTGTTACACTTGGAGTTCTCCTCACGATTTCTACCACTTTACTTGACTTTTTGGCGAACGCCGCTATGTCCTAGGCAGCCTTGCTATCTGGCGTTCAAACTGCAATCTGCAGATGGCGCCAGTGTTGCAGAGAAGCCGCTGGACGACGGATTCGCTGATTTAAGTTGCCCATTTTGCAGGAGTCATTCAGGCTAAACCAGACTGATGACGCCTAACAGGGTAGAAACCGGTCTCGGGGGTGCCTGAATGATTCTTGCAAGACGTGGCGGTGGAATCGGTGAACCTGAACAACTGTTACACTTGGAGTTCTTCTCACTATTTCTACCACTTACTACGTTTCTTAAAGCCGCTACTTTGAATTTCTGTTAACAACATTAGTCGATAGGTATTTTTTATTGTCTGTTAATGTGAAAATAGTTATGGTGCAATCATAACACTGATTAGTGATTAGGCCGCACGTTAGTTAAAAAAAATGTTAGAATAAATGCTTTGTTTTTGATATTTTGTTACTTTGGATATTATTGGTGGAATGCTTGAATGCTGCCATCTAAAAGTACATGTATTCTAGGCTATTCATTTTTGCGTTTTGATGTGTAAACATCTTACGCGGCGGTATGAGGGTAAATCTCGGCAAATGGGACGGACATGTGGGGACGGAAATGTGTAAACCGATGTGACATCATAACACATGCGCATTGAGGAGCAAGCTAATCCAGGACGGCCGCGATTGCTACAACTCAAGTGGCGCTTCTAAAAAGCTAACCGCTAGGGCGATATTAGATTTTCTTGTCCATGATGTCAATATAGGACATATGTTTACACATCAGTGTCTCGAGTACTAGCAAACTCGCTCATTTTTTTATTTTGTTATATTTGCTGTGTAAGCGTATCTATAATTAAAAATTATTTCAACTATTTAGGCTGCATTTTTTAGATCTACCAGGTTCGAAGTCAAAATGGTAGACGTTTTGCTAACTTTAAAAATATTCCTACTCAAATTTTGCCTTTTTATAGACGTTAATTTCAGAACGTCTGCAACAAAAATGCTACCGAATTTATCGTCTGCTGATTTGTATTATGATTACTTAATGCTTAGTGAATCGATTGATAAAAAAAATAATTTTGAAAAATGACGTTCATCAAAATATTATGTCCGCCATTTTGACACCTGTCTGCTATTCATTAAGATGGCAGGCACGCCGACGTCAATTTCGAAAAAAAGTGAACACTGTTAAATGTTCACCTCTGAAAAATAATATTTACTAAATGTAAATTTATCCTTTTGACAGCGGCTGCCAAAAAATTGCTGCCGAAAAGATCGTCTGCCTTTATGTCCTATCACTACTTGGTGACAGACGAATCGATATATAAAAAAACCGTTTTTGAATAATGTCCTTCACCAATGCCTTATTTATGTAATATTTGACAGGCGTCTGCTTTAGTAGAGCTGTTAAAAAAATCGTCTGCCTACAAACATTTAATATCTGTGGTAATTATGTGGTATTAACTATTTCATGAAAAATTAAACTTGAAAAATCTTGTTTATCAGAATTGAAAACAAACCGTTTTTGAGTTTACCTCTTCAACTAAAGCTACCGCTTTGAAACGGCAGACGGTCAATTATGGTATATTCGATTATCAAACACTTCTTCTCTATTGGTAAAAATTTTGAAAAATATCGTTCACCATATTGTCTGCCAGCTCCCATACTAATCGATTTACGTAGGTATTTTTCGAATAATTCGAATTGGTGTTGTACCTATCATTCAAAAGTTGCATTGTTCCTTTAATAGACACAATGACAGAGAAATCAAATCAAAATTACAGTTTGATTTTGTATAAGTGGATGAAAGAAAAATAGCAAATAATAGTAGACAGGTAGGAAAATATAAGTAAAATCCCCAAAAGTATCCTTGGAACCCTAATGATAGATTTATAACCCATTAGGGATATCTGATAAACAGTATATATACACTTAGATTTACTTTCTTTTTTCAGTCTAGCTGTAACCTTTAGCTTTAAAACGTACTTTTAGTAATATCGTGTCTATTGTCGAAAAATAAAGTTTTTTAAAAGTCGCTTCTCCGAACCTGTTATTTAACTGGCGCTGCGAACAGGATTGTGCAAGTTCGCCCTTTATCAGTTTTTCGTTGTGCGAACGTGGGTTTCAATCCTTTGTGCACAATTCAAAAAGGAAATTGAAAAACGGGACAGTGTGAACTCGTGCTTTATCGGTCTTTCGTTGAACGAGTATAGGTTGTCAAACCTTAAACACTACCAAAAGGAGCAAGTACTAGAAGTAACACGAACCTTCGAGTACTACCAAAAGAATATTTTAAGTAACACGTGAACCTTAAAATATTCGCAACTAAGAAAAACTACTGTTGGAACGGTGTACGCCTTGTCAGAGGGACGCCGCAAATCTCGCCTACATCCCGCTGGAAGGAAGTGGAAGACATCAACCACGATCATCGGATACCTATAGTGTTTGTGATCCATTACAGTGATTGAAGAGAATGCGCTTATTTTTACTATTGTAAGTAGCCAATAAAATTGCCATTTATATGTCTGATATTTCTTCTGCACAGTACTTAAGAGATATTCTCATTCGCAATAGCACACGTTTAGGGTTAGAAGAAATAAGTAATCCAGGAAGTCCTGAACCTGAAGATTCAGATTTAGAAAATAATCTAGACTCAAATATCTTTAGTAATATTTTTTCAGAATTAAACAACCCAATTAGTAATATTAATAATATAAGTAGAACTAGTAACGCTACCAGCATGGACGACGTAAAATCTTTTGCTTATATCTTGCCGACCTTTTCAGGCAATTTAAACCACTTAGAATAGTTATATTATTGCCATAGACGAATTCTATAATCTTTTTTATAACAAAGGTGATTTACAAAATAAATATGTATAGGAGTAATTAAAAGTAAACTCTTAGAAGAAGCACGAAACTTACAGCTATCTAGAGCCGATATCACTGATTGGCCTGAATTAAGAGTTTTATTAAGACAAAAGTTTGGATACTCAATTAGTTATAGTACTCTGAGAGCATTTTACAATTTTTAGAAAGACTTAAGACTTTTACGCATATAATTATTGCTAAAATTCATATAGAAACATCAGAAATAACAGTTCGTACACCTCTTATTCATCAAGTAGAAAAAACTGCAGTTCTGGTACTAACCTCTAATTCGCCTCCTGAATTAAAACCTATGTTAATGTTTGTTAGACCAAATAATTTAAATGATGCCTATATACGCGTATCGGAATTTGATTTGACACAAGCTCAAGTTAATTTCCTTCATCAAAATTCAAATCGTATTACCTCTATCTTAAATCATACAAAAACACCCTTACCCCCAAATAACCCTACTAACAATGCAAGGTATAATACCTTCCCCCAGAGAAGTAATAATAACTTCCCGAGCCAATCAATTAACATTCAATCTAGGCCTGTAATTAGACATTACCCTACTAACGCACAAGTTTTTGGAAAACCAAAAAATGTGTTTGCCCCTAGACATAACACCAGTCATCGTTTTGATACGCCAACACCTATGTCCACTTCGACTGCTGGCCCTTCTCGAATGTACAGCCAACAAAGGTACCCCCATTCTCGACCTAACAACTTCTTTTCGGCCATTGGCCCCAGAAACTTTGTAGCCCAAGAATTAACCAATGTAGAAAGCTACCCTCAACCAACTTTCGATGAACATCTCGAATACGAACAAACATTAGAGCCCGATTTCCATGAATATTACCCTGAACAACGAGAAAACCAAAGCAATAACGAACAAGAAAATTTCGAGGACGAGTCAATTCATCCTGACGTAAATTTTCGCGAAACTCCCACAGACCCCCCCATTAACCTAAATAATATTGCACAGCAAATCGAATTGTCATATTTTTTCTTACCTCAATTACAAATAACAGTCTTAATAGATTCTGGAGCTTCCGACTCTATCATAACACCAAAAATAGCCCAAGAATATCCTAATCTAATGTATTCTGAACCCTTTGAAGTAACGGCATGCAAAAAGGTATATGAGAAACGCAAAATTTATCAATCCCCCTATTAAAAGAATTAGGTGTAAACAAAAACTTTTACCTTCGCGTTTTAAATTGGCATAATACCTTTGATCCACTAATCGGTTCAAAAGATCTTCGAAACCTAAAAGCAAAACTGGATTACGAAAATAAAACACTAACTCTAGAAAGTTTAATAATACCTTTTTCCCTGGCCTATAATAAACCATTGTCGAGTCCTATAAAAAATGTTAATACTAACTACCTCACAATACCTGTAAATTGTGAACAAAGAAATGCGGTGTTACCCTCATTCAAAATAGGAGAACATATAATCCCCGACAGTCTGATAAACGTTCAAGACGGTATAACAAAAATCCCTAATCTGGTCCCTAAAATGCAAATTAACTTTCATTCCCGCGTAAACGTCATTCCGCAAGATCAATTCGACTTATTGAATCCGCCCAATGGAAAAGAGATTACCTTCAATCCAAATAAACACTTACGCTTGCAACATTTGAGCCCTATAGAAAAATCGAAAATTATCGCCTTATGTCACGAATTTAAAGACATAATGTACCACGAAAATTGCAATCTCTCCTTCACTAGCCAAACATTTCATTAGAACTAAGGACGAGAGACCTATCTATACCAAATCGTTTCGACACCCACCAGCAATGAATCAAGAAATCCAGAGCCAAATTCAGAAGCTCCTGGACAATAAAATAATTCACCTTTCAATCTCACCTTATTCCGCCCCAGTCTGGATAGTTTCGAAGAAAGTGGATGCTTCCGGCAAAAAGAAGCACCGTATGGTAATCGACTATCGTATGCTCAATGACGAGACTATCGAAGAAAATATCCATTGCCTAGAATTGAAGAAATTTTAGACAATCTTGGTAGGTGCACTTATTTTACCACACTTGACCTAGCTCAAGGCTTCCACCGGCTAAAATGGACCCCAGGTCCATAGAAAAGACCGCCTTCACCGTAAACCAGGGTCATTCCGAGTATTTGAGAATGCCTTTCGGCCTCAAAAATGCTCCGGCCACGTTCCAAAGAATGATGGACGAGGTACTCCGTGACTTTTTATACAAATTCTGTTTCGTCTATATGGACGATGTTGTCATATTCTCTCGTTCGCTTTCAGAACACATAGACCATATCAGAATTATCTTTAAAAGATTGAGGGAAGTCAACTTAAAAGTTCAACCCGACAAATCTGAATTTCTTTCAAAAGAAGTCGCTTTTCTAGGTCATATAATAACCCCTGAAGGAATAAAACCAAACCCATCTAAAATAGAAGCCATCCAAAGATATCCGATCCCCAGAACTACGAAAGAGATAAAAGCATTCCTAGGTCTCGTAGGATACTATCGCCGATTCATAAGAAATTTCTCTAAAATAACATTCCCAATGACAAAATGCTTACGCAAAGGCAGCGAAATTAATCCCGAAAACCCCGAATATAAATTAGCTTTCCAAAAATGTAAAGTACTAAATGAAATACTTTTGTATTCCATGCAATTTTTGCATGGAATACAAAAGTTTTTCATTTAGTACATTTCGTACATGCACACAGCCTTCACTCTTCATTTAAAAATGTAAAGAACTTATCACAAATTCCCCCATATTGGCGTACCCTGATTTTGCGAAACCCTTTAAACTAACAACAGATGCTTCTAACATCGCCATCGGAAGCGTTCTATCGCAAAATGAACATCCTATCGCGTTCTACTCCCGCACCTTAAACACAGCTGAAAGAAACTATTCCACCATCGAAGAGGAGCTCTTAGCTATTGTGGATTCAACTAAACACCTTAGGCCCTACCTGTATGGACCTAAATTCACAATAGAGACAGATCATAACCCTCTAGTGTGGCTAGCAAAAATTAGAGAACCAAATTCCCGATTAACACGATGGAATTTTGAAATTGGAAGAGTTCAATTACGAAATTAAATATAAAAAAGGAAAGGAAAACCTTGTAGCCGACGCCCTATCACGAGTCGAGCTTAACGTTCACGAAACACAAGAGGAATCATCAATTGTACCCAACATAGACAATACAGTAGCAAATCTCTCAGATTTCGACCCCGCTACAGAGGCTGTCAACTCTACCTTTAACTTAAAAGACTATGTTGTAAATGAAAAGTATTTAGAGCCTAACCAACCGGAAACTCTAACACAAGATTCGCATATTACCGAAAAAGAGACCGAAGATAATGATTCTATGATAACCATACATTCCAATAACGACACAGAAGGAAAACGTCTGCCAATATCGGAATTACCGGTGAATCATTTTTCCCATCGACTAATAATAAATTACGGATCGACATATGAATGCTCGCACTCACGACCATTCAAAAAACATCATTATTTCATAAAAATTCATAAGCCCAAACGATCCGAGCAAATATTACGAATATTAAAAGAAGTAGTACAGCCAAATACACTATTTGTAGTATTTATTAAAGATGAAGAATTACGACGAGAATTTCAACGAATCGTAAACGAGAATCTCAATCCAACGGCTAAGCTATTGTTTTCTAATAATTACCTACTTGATATTACGAATATAGATCAGCAAAATGATATCATACTAAAATACCATCAACAAAATCATAACGGCATCTTAGAAATCAGTTGAAAAATAAATAGTATTGGCCGAATCTTCGAGATTCAATTCAGAGTTATATTAACAAATCGTCGTTAATCTTCCAAACTGAGGTATCTCATAAAAATGCGAATTTGTGATTTTTACAGCAACTTGCTTCTAAATAAGTAAATTTTCATCTCACAAAGTAGCGTAACTCAATTCGCATTGGTTGGTTGGTAAATGAATTAGACATTTTGTCGTATATCAAAATATTTTACATTTTAGTTCTCACAAACAGGCGTAAATCGTGATACGTCAGTTTGTGAGATATTTATTTTTTTAAACATACCCAAGCACTTCAGGCGTAACTCAGTTTGGACGAGTTCTGACACGAATATTCCAAGTGCGTAATCAATGAAGACTAGACGAAATGTGGTGTTAGATAGATAGATGCATTTCAGGCGTTGCAGCGTGCAGTTGTTGCATGTTGTTGTTGATTTTAAAGTTATAATTGTACTGTTTTTATGATGGATGTGCTTGTTTTGTGGAAAGACGGGACAAAAAATGTCGTCTCTTCTAAAGAACTGTTGTTTAGTGAAAAATTAATAATAGGCACTCGGGTTAAAATGTATTATTCCAATAAGTGGTATAGTGGAAAAATAATAGACACAGAATTTGATTCGATTAGTGAAATGTCAGAATGCTCTGACGACG
>JAEQML010075606.1:0-13758 GCA_016904865.1 Pissodes strobi
GCCAGGGAAGGGAAAATTTTTTCTTCCGGTATTATGATGCTAATATTCGTCTTATTTGTTTTGTTAAAAATTCTTACTATTCTCTCTTATAAAAGTACCATGTTTATTATACAAAGGTTGAATAACATAAACTGTTCACAAGTGACATTTTACAATTCAGTCGTTGTGTGTTAGGCCGCCATTGGAAAATGTGTTGTGATATACACAATCATTTGGTGAGAGAGGGTACTCTGTTGATACCCATTGGATTCAAGTATCAAGTAATGTAAAACTACTGATATAACTTTATTAAGGAAGAGGGTGAATAGTCGGTTATATTTTCAGAAACAATCAGCCTAGAGTGGTACAAAATTTAAAGAGTTATGGTACTGGTTACTCGTAAATAGTTTTGTAAGATTTAACTTTAATTTTTAGGATCAATTGAATACACAAAAGCAAAGAATTGAAAGTATAAAACAAGATATCGTTAAAACTAAGAATTTCTACTCACAGACTTTAAAAAATCTAGAACAGATATCAAACGAAATCCACATGAAACGTCAAGGTATGCCGCCTTTTAGCTTTAATAATATTTTGTGAGAATTGTCTATAAACACTATCCTTGCTGCCATTACTAAGACTATGAAAGTTCATTAAATTAGTAGCAACGTTTAGCATCCTTCAATATGCCAATCTATGCACGTTGATCCTTTATATGTCTTAAAATTCGATATTTTATGTATACTAAATTTGAATTTTATTTATATAGGTAAACATGGTGAAGACGATCTTCTAACAAGGCCTCGAGAACCGGGAGTAGGGGCTGAACTTAGTCAGTCATTTGAAGAAACTCCCACTCTCAAAGCTAAAAACATGAGTTCTTTGCCGGACATTACTGCAGAATTGGATAGGTGCGAGATTTGCAGCGTTGCCACCACCAGTTCGGCGATCAGCGAGAAAGACCCAAGCGAAAATATTTATGAAGATCTGGAGGAGGTAATTAATCTAAAGTGCATTTTCTTTAGCTCTTTTCATTGACGCCCCCCATCTATTTCTCGCAATTTAGAGCATTTCGTTACGGTTTGCATCCAGTATTATGCTTGAACGGGCGATGGTCTATAGAACAGAGTTCCTGTGGATTGTTCCTCAAAATTGAAGTACTCTTCAGGATTGAAGGTCATAATAGCACTATTAAGTGTAATTTTCTTATGATACATCTTAATCTTAAAAAGGTACATATTAGCTAGAAAAGCTTAAAATAGAATTTACTGAACATTTATAAACACAGAAACTTAACCCTGTACATTATTTATAGATGCTGCATTAGTTGAAAGTCAGCCTCTCCATTTTTGGCGCTGTTTGTATTATGTTGTACGTACTACCTTCATTATATAAATAAAAATAAAATAATCTTTATTGTATGCAACAAATAAACCATACAAAGGTGGAAAGTACCGCTAGGCGTATTTTAATAACCACCACAGAATAATATGAATACATTTTCTTAAAAATACGACAAACATTAAAGCAAACATACACAAAACAAAAATAATTTAAACTCCCATACCAGAATCACACCCGTATTAATCTATCACTAGTCTCCAAAAATTTTCTAACATTAGACTTAAAATACGCTATGCTTAAATCTTTAATATTTGCAGGTAGGCCATTGTAAATACAAGCAGAGGTATATATGAAAGAACCTTTCAGAAATTCAATTTTATGCTGGGGTATTGCCAGTGTGCCCTTATAGCGAATATTCACGTTATGTGTATCTCCCCTTTGAATAAGAAACTGATAGATATTCTGGTTCATAAAAATTAAGCAATTTATATACAGTGCAGCTTATACCCAAAAATCTTCTTTGTGCCATATTAAGACTATAAACCTGCTTTACATGCTCACTTACATGAGCTCTTCATGACACAGGAGCTTTGAATTTTCTGGATTTTATATTTATTTTCTTCAGTTAAAAAGGACCATATACAATATTCAAGTATCCAGCAACACTAAGCAGTAGACTCTCTGTAAGGGTTTTTTTTGTACTAGCGGGCAAAATATCCCTAAATTAATATAATGACTTTAATTTATAATATGACTGTTGACAAATCTTACTTACATGCGCATTAAATGACATTCGATTATCCATACAAAGGCCCAGGTTTTTTACTTGATCTACCCATTCCAGTTCAATACCATTAATATTTAATTTATTTGGTGCTCTATTATTCAAGTTAATTTCAGTTCTTGAAAACAATGATGGTAGATAGATTTGCAAATCCTTTTCATGCATGTGATACCTGCAGTTATTTATTTTCTGAACTAAGTCAGCCACAAACACTATGAAGAGAAGTGGTCCCAACACTGACCCTTGCGCGACCCCTCGGTCCACAGTTCTCCACCCAGAAATTACCATACCCTCATCACTAGTCAGTCTTACCGCCTGTTGTGAAGGTAGCTTTTAAACCGCCCATTTGCCTCAATATTATAGTGCTTTAGTTTTGCGATTAACAGTTCTATATTGAGAGTGTCAAAGGCTTTTGTCATATCTATCAAAACAGAGGGACAACAATTTCCATTATCCAGGGATAGGGCAATATCTGTTGTTATTTTTAAAAGAGCCGTCGTACAGCTATAATATGGTCTAAAGCCAGACTGAAATTTTGGGATAATGTTTCTGCCTAATAAATAATCAAGCAAATTGACCTTTCACAATTTTTTCAATCAATTTAGATAAAGTTGGCAAAATACTAATTGGTCTTAGTTCATTAATATTGGTTGGATTATTCACTTTGGGCACTGGAGTCACGAGGGCTTTTTTTCAGATGTCAGGGACACACCCGGAAGATAGCGAGTTATTAATGATGTTGACCAAAGGTTTTAGGCAAATAGGAATGCAAGCTTTTAACATTTTTATGGAGATTTCATCTACCCCAATAGCATTACTTCCAATACTGTTTATTATTTTATAAACTTCATTTTCAGAGACTAGTTTAAAATGAAATGGTTCCCCATCGATTGAGGAACTAAAAAAATTATCTAAATTAACTGGATCAATCTGTAATTGAGGCACATTATCCAGAAAATGATTATCAACAAGAGTTGGATCCTTTAGATTAGGAGGAATTTCCGCAGTTGCATTGTTAATAACTTTCCAATTAGATTCTTTTCTAAAAATCCTTAGTTTTAATTGGTCCTTGACACTTGTTAATTTCATGAGAATAATATGCCTTTTTTCTGCCTTTACTGCCACATTTACATAATTTTTAAGATCAATGTAATATTTTCTACTACTATCAGTTTTTAGAGAAAGATATCTTTTGAAAGCATTATTTTTTAACACTATAATTTTTTTTAAATTATTTATTTATTTATTTATTCACGGGTCGACACCCATTATTACAATAAACTTACAATAGTACTAATGCATAATAGAGGTTTATAAAATTAAAATTAAAAAGAAAGTATACAACTGTGAGATAACAAACAAATTACTATAAATGAACAAATGACAAGTGGTATACTGAACACAGTCTCTAAAAATTACTGCCAGCATCCAACCCCACAATTTATTCAATCATTCATTCACGGGTCGAAACCCATGATAACAGTAAACTTACAAAATTACAATATATAACTCAGGCTTATAAAATTAAAAAGAGAGTATAAAACTATGACAAATAATTGACAATAAAATAACAATGACCAGGTGTACACCAAACACAGTTCCCAATGAAATAATACCAACATCCAACCTTATAATATAGAAAATTTTAGTTTAGTATAAAATTTTTGAGGAGGCGAGAAAAAGTCTAAATCATTATGGGAGTTGGCCAGCCTAATGGACCGTGACAGAAATGAGTTCAACCCATAGTTGGTATGGCTAAAGTTCTGGTAAAAGGTGTTATTAGAACGCGTGGTCCTGGGAGGAGCAAATAAGAGTATTTTTGCTAAAAGATGTGGACTATGGCTAAGATTATTCAAAATTTTGTAAAGCAACTTCAGATCCCGACGCTTGCGGCGTGATTCGCGAGATAGTATGCCCAAATATGATTGAAGTTCCGTATAGGTCCTATACATACGAAAAGCTCTAAATGAGACCTGACGCAGAAACCTGTGCTGAACACTCTCAAGGCTCTTAATATGTACTGAATAAGCAGGGTTCCAGAAACCAGATGCATATTCCAAATGAACAGTAAAGAGACCCGAGAGACAACGGGTTATGGAAATCCTGTGTTGACCCAACATTCCTAGAGCTTTTGATTTTATTTCCCGAATATGTGGAATAAAGGAAAGGGAAGGATCCAACAAAACTCCAAGGTCTCGTATGGAGTTCACATGACTTAATGCAGTATCCCGGATTTTGTACTGAAAAATTGAAGGATTACGAGATCTTGAAAAAGTCATCAGGTGACACTTGGCAGTGTTTAGCTCCATTCCATGAGAACACACCAGTTCGCTAGTCTGTTCAAGTCTGACTGCAAAAGAAGACAGTCTTCTGGGGACCCAACCCTGGAAAATAGCTTCAAATCATCCGCGAACAATAAAAAGTTAGAGGATGCAAAATAAGTATCGATGTCGTTCACGAACAAGTTAAAAAGCAGAGGGCCAATGTGAGACCCCTGGGATACACCAGATGTCGCCCTGATAGACCTTGACCTGAAGCCTTGAACCCTCACAATCTGCACCCGACCCCCCAAATAACTCTGAAACCACTCAAGCAAAGGGCCGCTGATCCCTGCTGTCCTAAGCTTTGACAATAAAAGCTCATGGTTAACCCTGTCGAATGCCTTGGAGAAATCCGTGTAGATAGAATGAACTTCGCCGCCGCCCTCCAAGGTCTCCAACAGATAATCAACATATGAGATCAAGTTAAGTTCGGGTGATTTTTTACACACAAAGCCAAACTGTTCATCAATAATCAAGCCACCCAAGGGAGGGGTTAGGTAATCAGTTAACATGTCTTCAAAGAGCTTAGGAATTACATTTAAAATGCTCACAGGTCTATAGTTCTTAACATCGGCCTTATTACCGGATTTATGAATTGGTATGATAAAACTAGGTTTCCAAACAGAAGGCAGATAACCAGTGTTCAGCGACAAATTGAATATGTGAAAAAGAGGTCTTGCAAGGACAAAACTACAATACGGAAGTATTGTAGTCTATCGAAGTCTAAACAATTGTGTTAACCACAATGGTTTAGACCCTCCTTGTTTCAGTGGTTTTAAGGGATAGTAAACATCAAACAGGGACAAAATATTTTCATTAAATATTTCAACTTTCATATCAATATCATTAGACTAACGACTCCAGTTTTACCATTAAGCTTAGCACAATCAGATTGCACCACTGGAATTTTTGATTCTAAAGTGAGGAGTTTTATATTAAGCATGATCAGTTCATTTTGAAGCGTTTCAACATGCTTAAGAATTTTTGGAAAGGTTTTAAAATTCACCAAACAGTCAGGGCAAAGATGTACTAAGGTTCGAGTTTGACTTGGAATAACTCTTACCTCTTGTGCTTGAGTTTTATTACACTCCTGACAAATCACTCTTCTGCATGTATCAGAGGTATAACCAAACAACTGCAGAGCAGCTGCTGCGATGTCTGCAGTTTTTTGGACTGGACCATATTTCTGTCGCCCCAAGTTCGAACTTTCTCCAGATCTTGATTAATTGTTGTAATCTGCTCGTCTGCGGTGATAAGTCTCAGTCGCTGGTAAAGGTTTTTCTGATCTAAATTGGGGAACAAGGGTACTGGCACTTACAAAACTGTAAACAGGATTATTGGCTTCGGTCAGCAGGTCATTAATATAGATGAGGAACAGCGTTGGTGAAAATATTGCGCCTTGAGGCACGCCTGGATTAATGGTGAATGTGTCTGAGATGTGTCCAATGTATTAAATATTTTCATGACAGTGAAATTCTGATTAATTGAAGATCTTTTCACTGCTTTATTGCTTTTTATTTCAGAATTATCTATAAACTATATCCAATTTATAATTTCACATTTTAAATATTTTCATTTTCTTTCCATTGGCGATATGTATTCATTCCATCATAATTAGTAAAATGAAAGAAAGAAAACTATACCAGTCCAGTAGGAATCCCCATCATCTGTATGTTCCTATTTTGCCTGGGATTTCTTTTTGGCTCTATTTGTTTTACAAACTTTATTTTCACCACGCCATCGCCAGGAACTTCCTAAAAATTTTTTTGTTGAAGAACTATCACAGTGCTGCCAAAGTTTAAGTGTTTTTCTAAGAAGGACTTCAGCAATTTTATCTATATAGTCTGTTTTGTCGTGCACCATCCAAGCTGTCTGGAAAGAAGGATGGAGTTGTAAAAATTGGTGTTCACGAAATAGTGGAATGCCAGAATAAACATGAGGAGAAGAAAGTTACATCATTGAACGAAAAATTTGATGAATTATCTAACAGATTAAAAGATTCTGTTCTATTCCGTTTAAAGAGAAGCACACTGGACTTTGAAAATAGTGTGTTTTTGTCGGAGCAGGATTGCTTGGCTAAACTAACGAAGCATGGAGACCCTTTGGATGGCCCCACTAAGAAATGGGATGAGTTGAAGTAAAAATTTGAACATTGTAAATGGAGGTCAGCCGCAATAAAGAATATATTGCAGAATTAGAAAATGATAGGACTGAACAGGATTCAATTTTAATGATCTTTAAAGACTGTAAGAAAAAAATAATGATCATTAAGCCAGGAAATGCATATACTCAACAGGAAAATTGAGACTCAATCGACACAAACTGACTGCATACCAAACTGAACTTTCTAGTCGCATTGTTGATCCGTGTATTGACTACAAAGCTATGAGCTTTGTTATTCCAAAAAAAAAACTTAATTTTATCGAATGAAAATAGCAAGCATCTCTCTATGCAACTGCATATATAGCTTTACTGTGGAATTGATCATTAAGAAACGGGACACTTTTGCTAGTATTGGAAAGTGTCAGTCTTCTAAAAAAGGAATATACGGAGCACGACTACGTGGTTACTCTTGCGGGTTAAAATTAACCTATGGTTCAAAAAATGAGATTGTATAAAAACCCTTTTACCATGTTTCCCATAATACCTATTCAAAATATGTTGATCGTTTTAAGGTCAATTAATCATTAATGCACATTTAATCTTGAAGTAATTACATTTAAGCTTTCCAATGATTTAGATTCAATTTATAAAGTGAGAATCGTTGATTTATTAAGATACAGTTTCATAGCAAAAATGAAGATACTTATATGTACTCTGAATTATTTCTGGAATATTGAATATTATAGCATCCACGTTTTGCGAAAGAAGACACATCGGTTGGTAATGTCCAAAGTAAGCTCGATCTTTTTGAGAAATTATCTTGATTATTATATTCAACTGTAAGTCTCAATAAATAGCTATAGATATCTCCTATATTCTTGTGGTGTGCTAAATATCAGTTCTTGCAATCTGTCTAATTTGCAGTTAAGAGATCAGTTAAAATACTAAAGACCATTGAATGTTTTTGTGCTGCCCTATAGACTTAGCCTTGTCGGGTCTACGTTTTTCCGTATGAGTCGTGGTCGGCCGAGAAGATTCGGTAGCTATGGCACCGAACATTTATATGGTATGCGTGCAGCCCTGGTCGAGTATGATATAGAGAGGCCTCGCTTCAGTATTCGCGATATATTTTAGACTGGATATAAATAGCGGGCAGAACGCGTGTTGTAGTTTGGTAATCATTGAGTGTTGAATTAGAAAGAGTTATTAATTGTAAAGTTATAAGAGTAGTTTAGTGTGTTTAATTGTATACAGTGATAAAGATAGAGTATTAGTTTAAAATAGTAAAAGTTGTATTTTTGTCAGAAACCACGGAAAAACGTAACATTTGGTGTCAGAAGTCGGATTGTGAAGTTGTTCTTCGAGGAGAGAAGAGGATACAAGTACGTTAACGAGGTCGTTTTGATTGGTGAATTCTGTGAACATTTTATAATATTCTATGGTCAATACAAGGCAACAAACGGCAGAAATGGAGCAAATAAATAAAATGTTGGCCGTTATCATGGAAAATCTAAATGCTGAAAGACAAATAGAACAGGACTGGCTTCAGAAAAATGTTCAAGATCAAGAAGATAAAAGGATCGGAAAGGGGAGAACGTAGAAGACAAGCTGATTGGGAGGAAGATGAACGTAAAAGTCAAGCAGAACAGGATCGGCTCCAGAAAATTTTACAAGAGCAAGAAGATAAAAGGCAAATAGAACAAGATCAACTTCAGAAATGGATGTTGGATTTAATTGTAGACGAGCAAGAAAAATTACAGAAAATATTGGACGGACAAAATGAGAAGTTTCAAAAAAAGTAGGCAATATACAAAAAGAAGTAAGAAACGTACGGACAGAAATGAAAAATCTACAAGCAGAAGTTATCAGACTAAAAAAAACAAGGACCCACCGAGAGAGAATTCGCCACGGGACAGAATCTCAAACCTCCAACGCATGACGGTCAAACATCCTGGACAATGTACAGAAGGTAATTTGAAGCCGCTGCTGTTGCCAACGGTTGGAATAACGAAGAAATGGCGATATCGCTAGTGGTAGAGCTTCGTAGATCTGCCCTGGAACTACTACAGACCATTCCCATCAGCCAGAAATATGACATACTTGTGGCTGCCCTGGGGAGACGATTTGGAGACCAACACAGAAGACAACCAGGCACAAGTAAAGTCCCGACCTCAGAAGCCTGATGAAAACCTGCAAGAGTCTGAGGCAGACCTTAGACGTCTCATTCAATTGACCTACCCAGGAGCAACAGAAGAGTTTAAAGAGGAATTTGCTGCCCAATATTTCGTGGATGGTATCAGAGAGCCAGAAACTCAGAAAATGCTACGTCTAGTCAAATTTGATAGCAGCCGTGAAGATTTGAGTAGAGCCCTAGAAATCGAGGCGGCCTGTAACATATCGAAGCCAACAATCAGGGCCGTATCAATCTAGGAAGAAAAGCTGGCGAGCAGTTGTGAATTAACTGAGATGGGTGGTATTTTGAAGAAATTAACCGAAGTTCTTCAGGCCACGGGGAGATTCCGGGAGCCATTAGAAGTTAGGTCATGTAACCCAAATGTTTGAAACAAGTGTTATAGATGTGGCAGGATTGGGCATTTCAAGAGACTGTCGAATGAAAAGATTCCGGGAGCCACTAGAAGCTGGCCACGTAACCGAAATGTATTTCAAGAGAGACTGTCGAGTACAACTACGGTCTACATCTCCATCCAGAGACGCTAGGAGTTCAAAGGCAAGTCGATTGCAAGGAAGATTGCATAATAATACAGAAGATGCTTTATCTAGAAGACCATGGGAGGATGAGTATAAACATTGCCAAAGAATCAACGAGAAGGAATTACCCCTATTAGGCCAATCAAGTTTGCGATTGATCAGCAGTTAACCCCAGAGCAACTTAGAAAGTATCAGCATGAACATAGTGAACTAGCACTACTGCTAAAAGCTAAAGAATAACATCAACCAAGCCAAGATGGAGAGATATTTCAACTAAGAGATTTACTTTTAAATCTATGTGGTCTGAGTGGGACTCCCTGATAGTTGAAAATGGACTGGGAAAGCACCGATGGAAAAGTAGTGAAGACACAGTTAATAGTACCAAGGAAGATGATATCGGAAGACCTGGAAGAAGTCCATAATGGAAAGTCTGGTGCTCATCTCGTTAACAAAACGATTGACAAGATCCGCGACAGATTTTACTGGGTTAACTACTGCCAGGATGTGAAATCATGGTGCCGGCAGTGTTCAACCTGCGCCTCAAGTCAAGGATCCAACACAAGATCTAGTGGAAAGACGAAACAGTATGATGTGGGACAACCGTTTGAGCGTATCGCCAGTGACCGAATGAAGGCTCGATGATCTCCAAGCTAACTCTATGGGATTTCAGATGAACGATAAAGTCTGGTTATATAATTCAAATTCAAATTCAAATTCAAAATAATTTTTATTCATCACATACAAAAAAGACATTCAATACATGTTTACATAATTTGACGAATAATGGACTTCTCCACGATTTAAAAACCGATTCACAGTAATATTATAGATAAACATTACTGAGCGGAGCAGCCCCGAAAACCTAAGTTATATACAAAAATAAAAATAATTACAATTCATCACTTAAATATCATATAATTCCCAGCATAATCATCAGTATATTAATTTATAACCCATCAATTACAATAATCTATAACAACCCATAAATTTCACTAGTTATACCTATAGGAACATTATTCATAGCTCGAGAAAAAAAAACAAAAAAACAGAAATAGATCTTGGTCATGCGCAAGAACACCCCCTCGCAAGCCCCACAGACGAAATTTTAAACAATATTATTACAATATTTATTATGATAAAACCAACAATAAAAGCGCAGGAATCCAATCAATTTAAAAGTATATATTATACGAACATGAGCACAACTTATATAGATTGTTCTTGCAAGAGTTTAATCTTAATGTATTTAGAAAATTTAGGTAGTGAAAAAGACTTAATTTCATTTGAAATATTGTTCCACATTTGCGTTGCAATGAAACCAAAAGACTTTTGAAAGTTTGTAGAATGGTGTTGAGGTATCAAAAAATCACCAATAAAACGAGTTTGATGAGGATGATCTCTTGTGACAAAAAGTTTATACAGATAAGATGGTTGTTTGGACTTTAAAATTCTATAAATAAAATTATGTAAGTGTAATTTACGCCGATTTGCCATGGATAAAATTGAATAATTATTTAAATAAGGTGTAATATGCTGCCGGTATGGAATATCATATGCAAACCGCATACAAGTATTTTGCAACTTTTGGATGGATTTTGCAATTTTATTAGTTAAAGAACCATGATAAATAACATCGCCATAGTCAAGCAAAGATAAAACTAGAGAGTTACACAAATAAAGTTTCGTTTTTTGAGGCAGATATTTTTTTAAATTATACAGTTTTTTTAGTCTAAGGTATGCAACGCTTAGTTTTCTTTTAACATGCGTTTCAAAAGTGAGTCTAGTATCAAAATAGATTCCTAGATTTTTGGCTTCTGTAACAATAGGCAACTGTTCATTATTTAATATTATATGTAGGTTGTTATTTATATTGGATATTTGGTTTTTATTTTCTCCTAACAGCATAATACACGACTTTGTAGCATTAAGTTTTAAATTATTATTTTGTGCATAAGTGCTTATATTTTTTAAATCTTCATTAATTTGTGTTGCAAAATTCTCATGTTGATTGGGATTAAAAGAAATATACAATTGGGAATCGTCTGCAAACTGTTGAAGTTTAGAATTAACAATACTTTTCTCCATATCGGCAACATACAAAGAAAATAACAGTGGCCCTAAAATTGACCCCTGCGGAACTCCACTGCTCACTGATAAGTAATTAGATTTTATTTTGTCGGGTCCATTATTTATAAGAGCGCACTGAAAACGTCCAATCAAATAAGATCTAAAAAAAGCCAATGCCTGATCAGAAAAACCAAAATAATGCAACTTCGCCAACAGCATTTTATGACATAAAGTATCAAAAGCCTTGGTAAAATCCAATAAACAAAGTCCAGTAATTTCCTTTTTATCCTGGTTAAATCTTACATCATTTACTAAATTTACAAGGCATGTACTAGTACTAAAATTTTTCCTAAACCCGGATTGGGTGGCCGGAACTATATCTTTGGATTCTATAAATAATAATATTTGATTATAAATATGTTTTTCTAAAATTTTCGAGACTGCAGGCAGAATGCTTATAGGTCTGAGGTCTTTTAACTCTTTAGGATCTGATACCTTTGGCAAGGGCAATACAACAGCTTTTTTCCACAAATCCGGATATTTATTCTCTAAAATGCAAGTGTTAATAATATTCAATAAGGCGCCTTTACAATACGGAAAACAAAGCTTTATATCTTTAATTGACAAATCATCTTCGCCCATTGCATTCGTTGAAATAGAGTTTAAAATCTTTATTAACGAAACTTCATCAATTAGATTAAAACTTAACTCAGAAGTGACTAACTCGTGCCTATTCTGTGTATAATATCCTAATTTTTCATTGGAAATCGTATAATTATTTGAAAGGGAGCTTACGAAAAAATTCTTTATTATTGAGGGGTCTGGAAAAACCTTACAAATATTAATATAATCATTACCTTTTGTCAGATTTAACTTTTCAGCATTTTTCCAAAATTCTTTCCCCGGCTTTTCCGAAAGAGAGTGAAAATATGCAATTTTTTCGCGGGCAATGGCGTGTTTAGTAAAATTCCGTAGCTCTCTGTATTGTTGCAGCTTTGCGTCACTTTTATGTTGTAAACATTTCCTGTAGGCTTTGTCCCTCATTTTCATAAGTAATTTGATGTTAGTCGTGATCCATGGTGTGTACGGTCTCTCTTGAACTGTCTTATGTTTAAAGGGAGCATGCTTGTCAATCAAAAATAATATATAAGAATTAAAAATATTGAGCTTGTTGTTAATATTAGAAGTATGATAAATGAGGTCCCAATTTAAGGAACGAGCATCCCTCTCAAACTCACTATTTATAATTCCGTTATAGTCCCTAAATTTAATATTTCTTTTTGGCGATTTTTTTGAAGCTAGATTAAAATTTGCAAACACCAACCAGTGATCAGAGACAGTCTGAGAGATAGCGATCACATCACAATTCTGAGGAGGCAATTTTTTACTTGATATTATAAAATCTAACAAACTAAAATTATTTCCAATCTGATTTAACCGAGTAGGCTTGTTAACATATTGTTCCAAATTAAAATTTTCAAGCAATTTTATAATATTTGTCTTTGCTGTACTCTGGCCTAGAAAATTTATGTTATAGTCTCCAACAAAAATTGTATAATCACAAAAAGGTACAGTTAAACTTAAAATATCCTCGAAGATGTCCAAAAAGTCGTTAACATTTGAAGATGGTGGTCGATATATAGTTGTAAAAATAACAGTTTTTTTACCAATATTAAACTTTATACAAAGATATTCACATGAATCTGAGTTTACCTGAAGTTGGAGAATTTGACAATTGAGATAATTTCTTATATAAATACCAATACCGCCACCTCTACCTACCCGATCTTTACGTATGAATTGGTAGCCATTAAGTTTAAAAGAGGTCTCATCATAAGAGGGTGAAAGCCATGTCTCTGTAATTCCAAACACCTCGAATTTATGCTGATATACATATTGTTGAAACTCATCAAATCCCGTATTAAGTGATCGTACATTAAGATGTGCAAAACTAAATAAATTATTATGATCAGACCCTACGCGGATGCCTTTGTCATCCATTATTGGCTTTAAATGATTTACAGAACCTACGAACAAGAGCCCCCGCACAAGACCAAGATCGCCACCCCATATTAGGAATAAAAATAATCACAAAATAATAACAAAACACGATAATTATCAACTTCAACATTTAGAAGTGTTGTTGATCCACATTATATTCTTAAGCAAAAAACTGTTGCTCATACAAAAAAAGTACAACGCCTTGAAAATCCTGAAACCTTGAAATAATACCTTATACATACTTACAAATTAATATTTTATTGTTCTGTAAATAATAACTGTGAAATTAATAAGATCTTATTTTAATATATTTTATTAACAAAAACCAAAGTAGATAATATGTTCTTACTTTTTACGAAAAGTAAATATAGGTACCTTTATATCCCAGATTTCGGCGACAATTTTAATTTTTAGACTAAATAATAATTATTCAGACTCACTAACCTGTAT